>JAAGEH010002534.1:5009245-5065262 GCA_011751065.1 Lasiurus cinereus
TATTTTTTTTTTTTTTGGTTTGAAATTCCTGGAAATCTGTCTGTAAAGCAATTGAGTGTAGTTGCTAAAGGCAAATGTTGTGTCCTCTTGCTTGATGACATAAGAACACTGGACAAGGAGATGCAGATGACCAGGTGGGGGAGGTTTTAAAATGTAGGTAAGGCCAATGCATCTTAGCAATTATAGCATTTATGTAAACCGAAATCTTTTGGGGTATTTGTTAACCTGACAACTTACAGTCTAGAACCTTTTACTATTACTATTGTTATTCAGCCCTGGCCTTATAGAAAGGGCAAAGGAGGGTTCTCTAATATCCATTTTTTTAACCAGATAATATATTTACTCATTATTTATCATGTATTTTTTTGAAGTCTAATGTTTTCTAAAAATTCTTTATTGTTTAAAACATTATATAAGTCTCCTTTTTTCCCCATTGACCTCTCCCTGACTATCCCCATATCCCAGCATATGCCCTCACCACTACCCCAGTCTGTGTCTATTGGTTATGCTCATATGCATGCATGCAAATCCTTTGGTTGATCTCTTAACCCTTCACCCCCTGCCTTCCCTCATAGGTTGGACAGTCTGTTTCATGCTTAACTGACTCTGGCTCTATTTTTGTTCATCAGTTTATGGTGTTCATTATATTCTACTAATGAGGGAGATCATATGATGTGTCATGTGATATTTATCTTTCTCTGACTTAGCATAATGCTCTCCAGTTCCGTCCATGCTGTCACAAATGGTAAGAATTCCTTATTTTTAACAGCAGCATCTAATATCCATTCTTTATGAGTATCAGATTTCTGGAAATGATATAACTTAATGAGTAATTTTATTGACTTGATATTCTCTGCCTTATCACTTTCTATCTCCTTTACCTTGCTCATCTAAATATGTACATTCATTATATAACCCTATCTAATAAAGAGGGGAAATGCAAATTGTCACTCTGTCACAGAGATGGTGGTGCCCATAGCCACAAGATGGTGGTCCCCAGTCTCCTCAGTCCTGCTGGAGTCCCCCAGTCCTTTTAGCCCTTGCCACAATGAGGGGCAAGCAGGCCAACGCAGAGAGAAGACAGCAGGGCCTGTGGTGGCAGTAAGCAGGCAGGTCTGCAGAAAGCAAAGAACTACAGGGAGTGGGCCTAAGCAGTCAGTAGGACATCCCTTGAGGGCTCTCAGATTAGAGAGGGTACAGGTCAGACTGAGGGACTTCCCACCATCCCCCTTGCATGAATTTCATGCACCAGGCATCTAATATATATTATAAGCACACACAAATTTATTTTTACTGTCTTTTTCTATCCATCCTCTCACTAAAGTAAAAACTTTACGAGGGAACACTATTTTATTTTTTCTATTTATTGTTGTATTCCTCTCACCAAGAAAACATTTTGGCCTGAATTAGGCACTTCAAAGTAATTGTTGAGTATTTTCTGAATTTGTTTTGGACAGGCAGGGGAAAGTTAAAGATGAGAATAGAGACTTTGCTCACACTATTCAGTGATATATCCTGAGTACCCACAAAAGTGTCCAGAAAATACTAGATTCTTAATAATTGTTTTTTGACTGAGTCAAATATTTTCATTTACTAATTCTTCTTTGTGAAGAAGACAATATTAACTATTGTATAGTGAAAGAAAACAGAAATAATAGTGATATGAAAGAAATGCTGAGGATTTGTAATAATTGTAGTGGGAAATTATAACATTAGCCAATCAGAGGCCCCTAAAAAGATTTTCCAAAGGAGGAAACTGTATATTTAGTGATCACAATCTAAGTGATTACATGATTTACTCCAAGAATACTTAGCTATAAAGAACAAGGAAGCAGGTTTCATTGGATGAACATCACAATCCTTCAAAAGAATTGATCTTCTATCTAATAAATTCACTGTGGTGTGTCATGGAATGTACATGAATAGGATGAGAAGTGACTCTATTAGGGAAAGGGAGACTGGAATAAAAGGCAAGAGTATAGGGATTAGAAAATCCAGTCGAGTCCGCAAAGAGGAATAGTGGAGGAGTGAAAGGCTGAAAATATGAGTGACTTTTTCACAGAATGGGATATGGGAATTTATTATCTAAGAAAGTTTCTAGGTGATCAGATTAAGCCTGAGACCAAGGTAAAATTTCAGCACTAAGTTGACTAATTGGGCTTGATGTTTGTGTTGCGTGGGATTTGGGTAGAGAAGGCCAAGGAATAGAGAACTAGTTTCTAGTTTGAGGTTTTAAGAGTTTAGTTGGACATGTGGCTTCTGAGTCATGCCCAACATCTCCAACAAAGGTGAAAGTGACTAAGAAGTCTATAGGTGATATAGACACATAACATTAGATGGAAGTGATTATAGAAGTAGATAAAGGAGTGGGAGTAAGGATAGTGTAGACAGACAACTAAAGCTTCCAGAAGGAAGCAAGTGGCTAGTTAATGTCAGGAGTAGCAACAGGAGGCAAAGAGGATGGAGCTGGGGTGGGAGGTGTGAGTTAAGTCAGGAAGCAAGAACACTACCACATTTGCATACTACCACAGTGTACAGTGACAGAAATTAGAGGTTTGGGTCGGGACACTGAGATGAAGGTGGTGAGATATCATTTGGGAGGTGAGTTTTTAAGCCCCTTGGTATTTAGTCTGAAATAATGGGATAACTATTAATAGTAGGAGGAGAAGGCAAGGGGAAAGTCAGTTTGAGGTAGATAAAAAGAGGGTTTTTTTGTGTGTGTGTTTCATAAGTTTAAGAAACTTATTTGAAAGGAAGTTATTTGAACATTCATGGAAATGCTGAAAACTGTGTCACCTGCTATCATAGGCACCATGTCATTGTTATATTGTCTTATTCATCTTATAAGATAGATACTAATATTATTCAAGTTGATAGGTGAGACTTAGAGTGTTAGAGGAACAATGTCAAAGCCATATAGTTAGAAAGCTTCAAGGGCAAGATTTGTACCAACACTGTTTGACTAGGCATCCCTAACTCCCAATTCAGCTTAAAACCCTCCTGATCTAGTTAATCCACATTTTGTGGTATCTAAAGTATATGCAATTTGGGAGGCCTCTTTAAAAATACACACAAATTTACAGCTACAAAAGTAGATACAGAAGTAAATATTTAGAGTCAGAAAAGAAATCACAACAAATTGTATGCTTTAAAAGTTGTCCAGTCCTTGGCTAGGTAGCTCAGTTGGTTAGAGTGTTGGTCCAATATGCCAAAGTTGTGGGTTTGATCCCCCATCAGGGCACATATAAGAATCAACAACTGAAGAACAAATTGATCTCTCTCTCTCTCTCTCTCTCTCTCAAATCAATACACAAAAATTTTTTAAAAAGCTGTCCGATAACCACAACTATCACAAAATATAGAAAATTAAAGTAATTCTTAAAAGTTAACAAATGAACACATTTTTATATTTTTCATACACTTTTGTTTAATACTCTTCAATCATCTGTTCTTTAGTTTTTATAATGCCATTTTCTATAGAAAAATTGGAAGATAATTTAATTGTGCATCTTCTATAAATTACATTGATCATTTTTAAATTATTGATAGTTTAGAAATATTTCTTTCAAATTCAAAATTTATTAATAGTAATCTAATACTATATAAGTATGTAAGATTGGGAACTTATTTGAGAAAATATTCAAGTTTGCAACAACATATAACCAAGTGTCACATTATTAGAGCCCTTCCTAGGCCATTGAAGGTGCCCATGCAGAGGAGTGACCTTATGAACTCACCTCTCAACTGGTTTCCCTCCAAGTCCCTGGGGAAGGGAAGACAGAGCCAGGAGACTTTGCTTCATGTGCTGTAACACGAGTTAGCCTTCTTGAGTGGCCAGAGAGGAGATTGGCTGCCTCTTCAGATACTCACTGCCTCATGAAATAATTAGTTTTCCAAATGTGAAATAAGAGCCAGAGGGTGAAAAAGGAAAAGCTTGAAAAAAAATAATACTTTCTCACATTTCTCAACAAGTGTTAAAAACAACACACATACAACTAAAATTAGCATTACTTTTTCTATTTCTCCTACCCAAGTATGAGTCAGTAAAAATAACCTATTAAACATTTATTATGATAAAACTTTCTATTATTTTAAAACATTTTCTCTTTGAAGGATAAGTATAAGTATATAGCATACATATCTTCTTTATAATTAATTATTCAATAACTGAAAGCTTTACTATGATTATCGTCCACTTTAATACCCTTTTATAAAACAGTCATTGAACTTTAATTGTATACAGTTTTCTTTCTTCATTCAATTAATTTTTCTTTGCCTGAAATAATTACACATTGAGGACCTTTTCTGCTTTTACACAGCACCTGTGAACTGAGAATAAGATGGTTCAGATTTTTGTATCCTTGAGCCTGAAAGGTAGATGACAGCTAGAATAATCACTACAGAGGAGTGACTGTCCTGGTTGGAAAAAAAAGGAATTTTAAAGAAAGAGAAACAGTATGTTTTTAGGGAGCATTAAAAATGTTATTTTGCAAATATAAACAAATGTGTATGTATCTGTGTGTGTGATGATGTCAAGCTCTTCCATTCTTTCTTGATGTACTAAAATAGTTTCATTTATTCTCTGTTATCACATGATTTGTTAGAATTATCTGCAATTATCTGGGTGCAATGCTTATAAGTGAGCAGAACAGGAAGGAAGTTCTTTGATATCTTTCCCTCTTTCACAGTGATATGGGTTCTCACATTGGGTATGGCATCCTGCTTCCCTTTTGTTAGCATTGGTCTGGCATAACTTTGTTTTAGCATAGCATTTTGCTTTGTAATCCAGATAGTCTTGTTTGTGTGCTACTATGTGATTGTAGTCTAATCACATTTATTAATTTCACTGATTTTTTATATTATTTTTTATTTCTTTTTCTTTTCATAGCTTTAAAAACACTTTAAAGGATCCCTGGAAAAATGGTGGTATATGGGATGAGGATTCTTCTGGGCTGGAAGTATTTAGTTTTGTGCTATTAAATAGACTCAGCATTTTTACTCTTTGACTTTTGAATAAGAGATCAGAATATTTCCTCTTCCTCGGTTCCATTTCTAACCACTGCAGTTTAGATTATTGACATTTTGAAGAAATTTTATAATCTTAACATTTGTTTCAGTCTTTGTTCTATGATCAAATAGATTCAGAAATCAATGCAAATGTCTTTGCTGAGACTTAATCCAGTCACTTCTCAATTGGCTGAATCTTGCTCATTGTTAGATTACTCAAGAACAGGTGGGAATAATTCCCTTGAATTTTTGCTTTCTGTATACTTCTCAAATACATATGCTGATATAGTCATTTATTTCAGAAATATCTTAATAATCTTATTTCTAAATACTCAAGTTGTCTTCTTTTATTTCAATTTATTTTTCTATAATTCCTAGTATAGCATCTTAAATTTCCTTGGTTTATCTTCCGTATATATGAAGTTGTAACAGCATATCCTTGGATTTTTATTATTTTCCCTTCTTCTTTCTATGAAGAAAATAAACTAAAAGGAAGCAAGTAAATCTTCCTTTAATGCTGACTCATAGATTGTGGTCAAAATCGGCATGTGATTTAACCAGTGACCTGTACTCAGTCTCATGTGAAGTTATACTGAGATATGCAAAGTAGGCAGTCCCAGATTGTTGAAGGCAGTATAGGTCTTTTTTGTTTCTGTTGAACTTTAACACAGATTCTTGGCCTAGTGTTTCAATAAAAATATGATAGGAGAGAAAAATGAAGCACTCCAAAATTATGTCATCAACCCTAGACACCATGATATTTACTGCATACATTTTGAAATGTAAAATTTTAAAACTTTACCTATATGCTATGTCAGATTCTTATAAAACTCTCTGAAAAATCTGAATATACTTAAAGTTACTTTAAGGGGCAATATCTAAAAGAATAGAAATAAGGTTTTATAAAACGTATTCTCCATGGCAGATATCTGTTCTGACAATGAGAGGATGGACCAAACATAAGAACTTCAAGCCTCAGTGTAACTAACTTATTACTTAAACCTACAGCATCAGGTTTTACACCAGAGAAATAATCATGTTGGCCAATAGGTCCCTCATGTTACTGGTACAGACAAGGTCTGGGGCTATTGCAGGGGCAGTTGACTCAGTCCTGTGATGCAGTTCCTATTCTTTGCTTTCTTGATTTCTTCCCGCCTCCAGGAAGAGCCTAACAAGTGACATTCTGTAACTCCCAGGCACAATGACAAAAAGAAAGCATTAGATCCAAGGCTTGCATGATAAAAAAAAAAAAAAGAATAGAAGGAAAGCAAGTAGCAGCTGTAAAATGTGCCAAAACATACCTCTGATTGAATTCTTTAGCTGCTCAGTGGCTTAAGTATCTACTGTCCATAGATATCACACATATTTTCCTGTTTTAGTGTTTCCTCTTTCCAGTTTCTATCAGAGATAGAAGAGAAAGAAATATTCCTCTCTGCATATACTGCAATCAATTTTGCCAGTAAGTACAGATCATAAAATAAAACTATCTTGACTCTCTCTTAAAATAAAAAAAAGAAAGGTATTTCCAATTGCTTGATGAAAGCTTGGAAGTACATATCATTTTTTCATACTCACAACCCTAATAATTTGTAATGTGTCTGGACATTTCATTATCAGCAATATTTTACTTTCTATCCATCTCTGTTCTTTCAAATGCCTATGTTTAACATTGAAACAACAGACTTCATCTCATCAATACAAGAACATTCCAATGTGTAGTGATTAAGAACACACACTTAGATGTCAGGCAACTTAGCTTTAATGAGTAATTTACTTAATTCTCTCTGAGCTTTGAAAATAGAGTTCATGTCAGTAGTAGCCTCATAGAATAAAATATATTCATACATTTAAAACATTTTGGGGTACCTCTTATGCTAAGTGCTATGATGAAAAAAAATGCAAGTTAAGGATCGAGAATACTGCTGTAGATAACCAGTGCTGCTTTAGATAGGATGGTCAGAGAAGGCTGCTCAAGGAAGGTCTAATTTGAGCAGGAATCCAAATTAAAGGAGAAAGCAAGTCATGCAAATACTGGGAGAGAAGGTTCCAGGCAGGGAAAGAGCAATTACAAGGTTCAGTGTTGGAAATATCACTACCATGTTTGAGAAACTGAGTGAATTGTGATATCATTAATAAGGTTATGGCATGCTTTTCCCAGTGCCTGGGGTTAGATCTCCATAAATATTAGCAATTCTGCTTAGTTTCTGAATCTCAGGAACAAAAATATTTCCCCTTTTTATGGTTTTGTTTAACATAAGAAGAGCCAATTATGCCAACTATGGCACAGAGACCATAGGCAAATTCTTTTCTTAAGCAAATAGGCTCTCTTCTGTGAAAATAAATAAGCTGACTAGATTTCTCTTTGGCACAGAACAAGGAGCAATGATTTTGAGTTGCCCTTCCCAGAATTATTATAGAACATTGCTGTGCCTTTTTGAACAGAGGCTGCCCAGAACCAATGCCCTAAGAAGACAAGACCAGAAGCAGTTATGGAGAACTATATTGCATATGAGTTTCCAATAGCTGGAGTCTTTCTAGAGGGTTTCAGGTTAAGAAGTCACAGTCATGTAGAGTGTACTGTGGAAGGGTGCTCTTATCATTTGGATTAAGTAATTACTGCATGAGTAATATTTATTGTTGAAGAAACATTTAGTATAGACATAAAGTGGATTGTAAATATTTATAGTAAAAAATTAAGAAGGTATGGACATAAAGGAAGAAGAAAGAGAGAAGAAGAAAAAACATGGGGGAAGGAGGAAGAAAGAGGAGGAAAAAATCATTCAGTAAGCTACCAGTGGAACATAAAGTACTATTCATCTTTTATTCATTCTATTTTTAATTCAGGTTCTATAAAAATATATGTAGATCATAAAAATGATATCTCATGTTCACACAGCATCTGATCTGTACCATCTTTTTATGACCATAAAAATACATTTGACTAACATCTTTTTATTAAATGTGTAGTTATCCATCATACAGTTGAGCCATAATTTACAACAATTATTGGAAGCTTATCCCTTTATAATGTTAAACCTGTTATTTCTCTCAAACATAACAGGTATTGTGTTTCCAATATCCATGGAAGGAGAGAACACACAATGATAATCCCACAAATTCAGTGACACCTTCAGGGAGTTTGTTTATTAGTGACCAGAACAGTAACTATCTAGATATAGATAGATAGATGATTGATAGGTGATAGATAGATAGATAGATAGATAGATAGATAGATAGATAGACAGACAGATAGGAAGTTGGGACTATTCAATTTATTGACATGCTTGATACACAAATCAGCTCTTAACCTGCTTACAAATTTTCAGTCACCCACTGACCCACTGAGAGTGCAGATGCTCACAGATTAGGATGTACAGATGATGCCAGGCAGAGGTCCTTAAAGTATAGTCCCAAGATCAACAGCATCAGCACCACCTGGTAACTTGTTAAAAATACTAATTATCTGGCCCTACCCAAACCTCTTGAATCAGAAACTCTAAGGATATGATCTAGCATTCTGTTTTAGCAAGACCTCCTGGTGATCCTGATGCTTACTCAAATTAGAGAACTACCGGAGGAAAGGATGTGACAGTTGAATCCTGTCATTACCACTAATTAGACTTGTGAGTTCCTACCAGTTGCATCCTCTAAGCTTCCATTTTATTCTTCATGAAAAAAAAGCACAACATAAGAAGCAAACAAAATTATGTTTATAATAATAGAATTGTCATAAAGATTAAATGACAATCTATATGAAGGTAGCTGCAAGTGCCTGGCATATAATTTACACTTTGATTCAAGGATCATTTAAGAACCTAATATGTGGCTGGCACTGGAAGAAGGTAAATATTTTCTTGGCCTTCATCTAGTGAATGAAGAAGAGCAGTTTGTTTTTTAAATCAATTAGATGTTATATTTGTCTTGATAACTTGTAGGTGGGTTCTAAAGAAGGAAGTGAATGGGTCTATTTGTGAAGGACAGAATCAGGAAAGGCTTCATAAAGGAGAAGATCTGAGCCACAGAAAGAGCCCAGAATAGGTATATTCTGGGAAGTGTCAAAGGCTGGGCTTGCGGAGGTGGTAGGACGAGGTCACTGTATACTCATGAATGACACATGAATGAGACATGAATGAGAAAACAGAACTTCCTGCAATATTGGACATCTGCTATGAGAGGAAGAGAGAAGTCACAGAGGAAGCCACAAGTAATTAGAAGGGACACAATTTGAGAAAGGAAAAGATCAGACCAAAAACAAGCCAGATCCCCAAGGTCTTGAATGGCCTTCACATTTCTGGGTCCATGTTATATCAGTTTCCCTCTTTTTCTTTATCATCATTTTTATTCTTATGAAAACTACATTATAAAGATAGCATTGATGGAGGAAAAGACATCACAGAAAGCTTACACCACAATTTGGGGTCTGAGTGGACAGGCACAGGGACCTCAGGAATTTTCTATTCTTTTTAAATATATTTTATTGATTTTTTACAGAGAGGAAGGGAGAAGGATAGAGAGTTAGAAAAAACAATGAGAGAGAGACATCCATCAGCTGCCCGCTCGCCCCCTACTAGGGATGTGCCCGCAACCAAGGTACATGCCCGTGACTGGAATCAAACCTGGGACCTTTCAGTCCGCAGATCGATGCTCTATCCACTGAACCAAACCGGTTTCGGCAGGGATTTTCTATTTTTCATCTCTTTCTTTTCTCCTGCTAGTTGTCTGAATGACTGACAAGCCATCAGTTTGGAGGGAAAGTAAGATAAGATGAGAGGGGAGGAAGGGAGGAAAAATCCAAATAGGAGAGAAAGAAGGGAATCAGAAGCATTCCTTGGGGATTCACTATCCTCAGAGCCAGGCAACCTACAGCAGTCTTTCAGATACTCTGAAGTAAATAACTTACTGTTGTTGGCTTTCTTAGATCCTTTGTGGCATGTTATTTATGACTGAGTTCTTTGTACATAATTATTTTCATCAACTTTGTTCCCAAACTAAGCCCTTGGTACTATTGTGCCAACACAGCCCCTGCAAAAATCAACCACTTTGTTCTATCTATAAAGATCTTTAGATGTACAAGTGCCAAAAATAAAACCCAGAGAGTGTATAAAGCAGATGTTTTTGGTTCTCTGCTACTTTATTCTACAAGGGGTGGGAAGGGAAGAGGTCAACCAAAGAACTTATATGCATACATGCATAACCCTTGGACACAGACAATAATGTGAAGGCCTAGGGAGGGAGTGGTAGTAGGGAGGAGAGGTGATACTGGAGAAACCAAAGAAGGAACATCCGTAATACTTTCAATACTAAAGATAACTTTTAAAAAATAAGATGTTTTCCCTGCTGGCCACGGTCATAGCCATGGTTTACTATGTTGCCTAAAGATAGAGGCCTTAGAACATCATCCCTGTTAGCTCTCTGGTTAGGACTGAGGTAATGATGGTTTTATGTAAATACTGTAGATGTGCATTCTGTCTCTGTAACTCAGGATTTAAAATTTTCCACTTTAGAAGACACCACTTTCCCCAAGCTTGAAGTAAATATCAGAGAATAAAAAAATGTTGGTTGAGACACCATAATGCTAACTTTCAGTATAATTAAATTGCATACACATAGTCACACTCACGGAGAGCTGGGACATCAGCTTCTAATTTGCCACCAAACAAACAGTGTCTCCAGTTATTTTCCAGAGTTTAGGGTGGTAACTTCAGTAATTGAAGAGGGGAATAAACAAAGTTAGCATAAAATTATAGTCTGACACAACCTTAAATTCTGCATTTTAAGATCTGGGTGAGCTCATCTGTCATGAAGCCTAAAGTAAACAAGTGTCCAAGATGGAAATAATAGTGTAGTTAAAAGTCACCCACATAGTGAGTCAGGCACTCTCAGTGCCTTCTCTGAGGGGCTTGGGACAAAGCAAAACCCTGAGGACAAATCTGATGGTCTTTCTTTTAAGACATTAAGATGCTTAAGCAACCACCACAAAAGCAAACTCACACAAACACACATATTTGTATTCTGTTTGTAAAATGTTTGATAACAATCATGTTGATAAAATATATAACTCATTGCATTGTTCATATTCTGAGTTACAAGAGGATTTAGGTTTTTCCAAACTCAAAAAGCTTGGGGGATGGAGGGAGAAAGTGAATGAGCGATCCTCTTTGGATGAAGTGTAGCAGATCTAGGGACAAGGCTGGGGAACGGATATCGAGGAGTTCAAGAGCTTGCATTCTTTCATATCTCTATAAATGAAAACTCTTATTTTTCCAATTGCTCAGACCAAGTGTTGGAGTCATCGTGGACTCTTCTCTTTCTCCCATGCCCTGAATCTAATCGAGCTGCAAATTCCAGGAGCATTGACTTCACCCTGGTGCAAGTGACTTGCCCATTTTGTTGTGACCACAGATTTTTAATTGGTTTTCTTGTTCCCACTATTGCCCCTCTGTCATCTTAACTTTTAAACCAGCAGCAAGGTGATCTTGTTAAAATTTAAGCTAGACCATGTCAATGGCTAGCCATCTCAGAGTAAAATCCAAATTGTTCACAGTATTCAGGTCACCTCTGTGAGGTCTTATCTAACCAGCATGCCCCCTCCCTCTTCATTCCAACAGCATGAGCCTCTTTGTTGTAACTCATGCATGCTCAGCATGCTCCTGCCTCAGGACATTTGTATTTGCTGTTCCTTCTGCCTGAATGCTCTCCCCTGTGATATCCTTCCTCACCTATTACATGTATTTGGTTAAAAAAAATTACTTTAATCAATAAAGCCTTTCATGACCACTGTATTTAAAACTTCAATTTTTCCTTCACTCTCAGGGGTCCGTGATCCCTTCCATTCTTTATTTTTTACTAGAGCAGTAATTGTCTCCTACAAATTACAAATTTTATGTATTTGTTTATTATGTTTTCTTCCACTAGGGATGTCTATTTATTTGCTTGGTTTTTATGTCTATTTCCATTGTGACTATAACAGTGGCACAAGGTAAGTAAGTACTCAGTAAATATTCATTAAAATGATGAAAAGAATCCTTCAAATAATCCCAGTCCCACTACTTGTAAGACTGTCCTGCTTTAGTTCATTATGAATACTTGCAAAAACAGATCTTATGAGTCCCAGAACTCATAACTAGAGAGGAGAAGGAATTCTGAGGAGCTGTGGCCATCCAGACAATTGTGGTGCCCCTCCTGCATTGACCTTATAGTTCCACAGAATGGTCAGCCAACTTGTTACATCCGGGTCTCAGGCCCAACTGATGTCATCCAGTAATATTTGAGAGTAAACACTTAAGAAGGAGACAAAATTTTTAAATACTGTTGATTAAAAATTAGCCAACAGCATTTTCCTTAATTCATAAAACATTCAACAACACTATCATATTTCCAAATCATAATGATTTTCCACATAATGGAAAAACATCTGGCATTAAAATATTAATGCTAATGCTATGAATTTCATTTATACTCTCAATTTTGGTGTAAAAGACTAAGTTTACTTGTTTCGAGATGAACTCTTCATAAAACTGTTCTAACATTTTTTTAGGCCCTAAATTAATGAGGTTATTCTAATTTCTCAAATACAGATTAGGATTAGAATTTCCATCGTCTCTCCAAAAAATGCCTTGGTTAAAATGGATTAAATAATACCTTTATTTTTATCATTTTGAATAGGAGAAACACACTGCCCTGAAAACCTTCAACTATGATTATGTGTTATCTTAAACTGATTCCATTGTAAGTATGGCAATGCACACTGGTATTCACCATCCATGTTCAACTGCCATAGACTGACCTCTGTTTTCAGGCTTGCTACCTTAGGAAAGAGAGGGAATAATGAGTTAGAAGTAAACAAGAAAACTTCTAGGTAATAGTTTCAATGGAAAAAAATCATAAATGAATCAACCTACTCAAGTCTGTCCCTCAGAGGCCTAAATGAGTCACTTCATATTTAAAGAAATTGCAACAAATTCTGATGTCCAGAAGATTTGTGTTTCTCTTGAACAGTGTCCATTGGGTGTTATGGATCACTGGAAAAGTTGAATTATTAAAAAAGCACATCTCATACCAGTGCTCTAAAGAGACACACAAAGTGTCCACCCTGTTATTTTTAGAGAGGAAATATCTTGCCTCACTAAAACACACATACCTTAAGGGAGCCAAGCCACTCAGGTCAGAACATCTCATAAACCCATACTAAATCTGGGTGGTGTCAAAACTCAGGAGAGCTGGCAGTGTCCACATGATCTTGCAGATTTTCACTCTCCGCAAAGAAATTGGTTGTCATTAAGGGATACTCTTAGTCTTGATCTTTTATGCTAAAAATGAATAAATGACTCAAAGTCAAATAATTTTTTCAGTGGTAACATTTCTTATATCCCCTGACCATCTTTTTGCCAACAACAAAGTATACACAAAAGCTAACAATGCCAATTCATTTATATTGGTTTTGGCTGCATAAGATGAATCATTGGTCAACTCATATTTTCCTCAGCTGCTCACATTGGCAAGTGCACATGATATCCCATTTTTAAAAAAACTGAATTATTGCTACTTTTCATTTTATCCCCTCTCAGTTTCATCAGCTTGTTTGGATGCCATGCCGTGGAGTTCAGAGATCAGCTTAAAAGAAAAAATCTCAGCGAAGAACATCTGAAGAGCTTTGCAAGGCTGTCTAACTATGTATAAACAAACTCACTCTACCTATATCAAAAGGGTTAGGAACTCCTGAACAGCACTTCAAGGTCAGTGGTTTGCTTTCATCCCTGTCCAGCACTTTGCATAACTGGAAGCCCTCCATGTTTTGGAGAGAGCAGGGACAGCAGAGTGCACAAGACTTCAGTTGCAGCCAGAATTTCCATAATCACATCAACAGATGGAATAATAATCACCACCAAAGTGGCTGCACAATCTTTCTCATCCAAGGAAACTTCTTCCTCCTGCTTGATTTCAATATCTGCTGGCAATTTAGACTTCAGGAATTTTTATTTTCTGGAAATGGTACCTAGTTGAGGCAATTCTAAAATTACTGGCTAGTGCAAGCCCTGCATTTGAATCAATGCTGAGGAGGGAGTCATTAAATGCCTGTGGGGAAGTTGAGCAGAGGGCCTTTGTGAGTGCTCCATGAAACACTGTCACTTTCCTGGTGACTAGAAGCAGTGACTGGGAGACCTTTTACTCCCAACCAGGCTCCTAGCAACCTGGGTTCTATCTCCACAGCTGTGGTTCTAATCATGACTGCTAAAGAGAGTTCTCCCACAGTCTCTGTGTAGGAAAAGCCAGTTATATGAATTTTATCACAGAACAGATCAGATCAATGCAACTAGGATCCAACTCTCTAGAACCTGGTATGTTAGAGTACTTAATGTTGATTTTTAGACAATAGCTCTGAGTCTCCCCAGGAAAGCACATGTAAAAAGCATGACAAATTCAAGTTGCCTGTAAGGACACATTAAACAGCAACTCTATTGTGTAGATTGATAAACATTTGAAGTTTGCCAGTTAATAATGCAGATTTTGTAATCAAAGAAAACATGATAATTTCAAGAGAAACATCGAAAGTGTTTTATTCAAAGTGAGGTCCATTGCTAGCTACACATTTCCCCCATCTTTTAGGTAATTTGTGGATGCCATCCCAATAGAACTTTTCTTGTTTTGAGGCAAACCTTTCAGAGACCAAATTTTCCACTTCTTCATATGTTTTGAAGTGCTGCTCAGAAAAATGTGTGTACCATTGATTGGAACAAGTGATAATCTGAAGGAACAAGGTCTGGTGAATACAGTAGGGGGTTAATACTTCCCAGACAAGATCTTCAACTGGTTTTGAAGTGTGTGATGATGCATCATCATGAAGCAAAAATAATTTACCATTTCTTCTGGCACATTTTGGTTGTTTCACGATCAAAGCATGATTCAGATTGATTATTTGTTGCTGATAGTGAGCAGTATTAATGGTTTCACCTGGTTTTAGAAGCTAATAATACACCACACCTTCCTGACTCCACCAAATGCAAAGCATTGTCTTCTTTCTGCAATAATTTGGCTTTGCAGTTGATGTCGATGGTTGACCTGGATCAACCCATGATTTCGTGCATTTGGAATTCTCAAAATAAATCCACTTTTCATCGCCAGTCACAATTCGATGTGAAAAGGACTTTCTTTTGTGGCATTGAAGCAACATTTTACTGATGACTTTTCGGTTTTCTATTTGTCTTTAATTCAGTTGATGTGGTACCCATTTTCCTTCTTTTAAAATATTTCTCATTGCTTGTAAATGATCAGAAATTGTTTGCTGAGCAATGTTTAATCTTTCTGCAAGTTGATTTTGAGTTTACACTCATCTTCACCCAATAATGCTTGGAATTGTTGATCTTCAAACTTTTTCAGTTGACCTGGACGTTCTTTGTCTTTCACATTGAAATCATCACTTTTAAAGCATTTAAGCCAGTGTTCACAAGTATCTTGAGATGGACAATGTTCACCATAAGTTTCCTGAAATATAAGATAACTTTCAGCAGTACTTTTCTTCAAAATAAAATAATGAATTAAAACTTCCTGCAAATGCTCTTTTTTTTTTTGGCACAAAATTCGACATTTTTAAGTGTAAAAACACTATGATGTAACACCTTCAGCAAATTTGACATATGAAGTGTTGAAGCTTATTGTCAATACAACAAAATAGCATATATATCAAATTACATATATATCAACATATGTGTGACTCCATCTATTGAAAAAAAATCCACTTTATTAACCAGTACACTTGGTAATTACTCCTTTTTTACCATTATAATAATGTCGAGGACACCTACATGAACAATTTGAAAAATGATGAAAATATGATGTAAACATGAATCTCTCTTCTTCAAAAAATTCATAAAAAGTGTCACAGTATTTACTACATATATTTATGTGTCATAATCTACTAAAGAGATCATGAAAACAGGAGGAAAAGATTCTGTTACTTCAGCAAAAAAAATGCATTAAGAGTTATACATCTAGCACTATTCCAAACACCAAAGAGAATATAAAGACTTTCTTTCTCAGTGTGCATTCTATCCTTGGAGTGTAAATCTTTTTACATAGCTTCAGCTATATGCTAATTCAGAGAACTATATTCTTTGACATCTATAGATTCAATAGCAATATCTTTCAAGTTTCAAACCAACATTACTGCAAGGGAGGAGAGTCTTAAAGTTGCTTGATAAAATGCAAGACACCCAATTAAATTTGTTCCAAACTAATGGGGTAGATATACACTAAAAACGTGTTTACTGTTTATCAGACATTTAAATTGAGCTAGGTTTCCTGTATATTAATTCTGACAGCCCTGATGTGGAAGTTGGAATGAGTTTTTGTTCTTTTATATTTTCATCTCTGCATTTTCCCTTCCAATCTAAGCAGTAATCAAGCCTTACCTAAGAACTTCTTAGTCTTAAGGATCTTTGAAGGATATGAAGTGTAAGCTGAAACTCAATTTAAAAATTGTGTGTTGTTTAAAGTGGAGAGGGCATTTGATGCAATGGTCACTTGAGGGAAAGATTTCTCTTAGATGGTAGAAGATCAGAGATTGTTATTTCTTGCATTTATGAAGTGCCAGTGCATTGCTTTGGAAGCACTGGAGCAGAATAATATTGAGTCTTTCAAAAGAATGATTTGGTGAAATGGTGTTATCAAGGGAAGTAGTAGCCATGATACTAAGGTTCCCAGCCTCACTATCAATTCACATGTCTAAGCACATCTGATCTGAAGGTTCTGTGTCCATTGCAGTAATGGGTGCTCCGGTGGAAACCAGTGTTGACTGCTGGGTTGTCCTTCATTCTTTGGCATCAAATAATATCACAGAACCTTTGTACCATGTGATCTGTTGCTAATCAGCAAGTCTTCCCTTGAGGGTAATCTGGGTATATTTAGGACCACATCGGTTATATGCACACATTCATAATATGTCTATTATCCCCAAAATCTATATTCTAAAACTTCACGTTTAATTTAAGCAAAATTAAAAGATGGCCCAATTTTTATTTCAACAATGTAGAATTGACACTTCAAGTCATGTTTGATATCTTCATTTCTTGCTTCTACTCAGTCAATGTATAAACCTAGTAGTATCTTACTATTATCTCCTCTTTTTCCCTCATTACCATTGATGTTAGTGAAATTCAAGCCCTTTTGTGTCTAAACTAAAGCTAAAGTCATTTTGTCTCTGAAGCTTTTAATTTATTCTTCTCAATATTACTATTAACATGCTTTTCTTTGAGCCAAATTCTGATCATAACAGCCCTTTGAAAGTCCTCTTCTATTTGTCTATTACATTTTAACAAATTTCTTAGTTTGTTATCCCAGTCCTTTCAGGATCTTGCTTTTAACTTATTTAACACAAACAATGATTTGATTGCTAATACCAATGTGACAGATATTATTTTCTACCTCTCTGCCTTTCTTGGAGCTATGTCCTTTTAGAAATCCTCTTTTACCTTCAGTCAGGACTCCATAAATTTTATCAGAGAGAATCTTAAGCCATTAGACCCACTGGTCAGTATGCCACAATTGGACATACTAAACAAATGACAATATTACCTTTGGGATATTGCATATTCTGCCTTTTATTCTGTTTGCAGCACTGACTTACTCAATAAGCACACTTAATAGATGATTGAGGCACCAGAAAATTGCAACACAGCATTTTCAGTGTGTATGTCACCACCATCTTGTTTTGCATTTAGGCCAGAAGCATGCTAGCACCAGCATACACTGTTCATCTGACACTATAAATATGGGGATCAGCTTAGCAATGTCTTCTTCATATAGGTTTTAACTATGTACCATGTGCTTCTCACTTTATGCCTGGGACTCTCCTGTTGTAGACATGAAATGCTATGGAGACTACTCAATGCCTATAATGAATAGCTCATAACTAAGATGAAGCTCAAGTATCTCTGTTTAGATGTGGTTCAAAGGCAAAAGAGAAGCAGATTTGTAGACTATGCTTGGGCCTGAAAACATTTGCCTTTCATTACCAAGGGTGATCTCACTACTGCTCCTGTGAAATGCAGCATAAACCAACACTAAACACAAAATGTGGCTTCATTCCTCAGGGTGACCATCTAGCCACTTGGTGACAGCTCAATTTTATCTGATTCTTTACACCTCAGAAAGGGTAGTGATGTGTTCTTATTGGAATTATTATGTGCTCTGACTGTGGACTTCTAGTTCCTATTTGCAGTGTCTCTTTCTGCGCCATTATCCAAATGTGAAAATAATGCCGTATCTATGAAAATAGTGTTCTCCACCACATCTTTGACCAATAGCCCATTCTAAAGTGAAGGGCATGCAACTGTGGGCTCCTGACTATATCATGCTCTTATTTACCATGTGCCTTATAATCCAGAAATAGCCAGCTGATAAAAAGTTGAAAGGCTCAGCAGAAGTGCTAAAAAGAAGACAGCACTGGGGGATTGGGATGTTATTTTCTGGGATGCACAATTATATGCACTCACAGAAGGAGTTGAAGGGAATACAATGTAAATTACACTGAACTAGAACTTGCTGGTGTTTTCTCGGCCTCTTCTTAGACAAAGAAAGGAGTTACTGTACTAGCGGGGGTAATCAAGCCTGATTACCATAAGGAGTTAGGATTGTTGCTATACAATGAAGACCAAGAGGAGGAGTATTGTGAACAGGGAGTTATTGTGGTGTCTCTTGGCACTCCTATGTCAAATGAAAACTATGAATGGGCAATTGTAGCAACCACATTTTGACAAGGGCAAGGCCACTATGAGCTTAATCCTCTTGGGGATGAAGATCTGGGTCATCCTGATAGGCTAGCAGTCCAGGTCAGCAAGGGTGTTAGCTGAGAGTAAGAACAATCTGAAAAGGGGTTATCAGTGATGAAAGGAGATGATGAGTATCACTTACAGACTAAGAATCATTGTCTAAGTGAGTCCTGGAAACCTGTCTTGCTGACTCTTTTTAAAGTTCTTTAGAAGGTTAAAATTTTCTGCCACCTTGATGAATTAGACTTGCACTTTCCAACCCAGGAAGAATTGAGAGTATCTTTATATAGGAGAGACATGGATGTCATTAGGAGAAATAAATGAGTCCAAAAGGGAATTCTTGTTTCTATGACACCTCAGATTTATGTACTTGCTTTGCCTTTGGGTGAGAACATTAGTAGCAGCTTACACTATTCCCAGGGCTGTGCATCCAGATAGCTGCTGCAGCTACCAACCCCACTACAGATCTAGACTTGCTTGCAGAAGGCTCCAAGTGGCACCTGTTGCTCACATACAAGCTCCAAAAATTATTTGCCTCACATTATGCTATGTACCTTCGTCTCCTGCTCTGATGCCCCTATGACATGAGATAGTACAGGATTCAATTGGCATTCTTGCACATGCAACCCAGAAATTTGAGAGAGTAGATGCCTCATGGGAGGAGTTTAGAATAATGAAAGCTGGGAGTTAATAAACCCATTATCTTCTCTTCCACCCCACCACTGCAGACTGTTTGGAGCAGAGGTGGCTATACATATCTGGCATTTATGAAAATGTTCTAACAACTGAACTGAACAGCTTGTCAGGAAACTGGCTATTTGGCAATACCTCTCTTATATATGTTCTCCCTCCTCTGCCTCAGTTCCCATTCCACTGCCTCTTGTTAAGTTCACATTCCCCAACAGACTATTAATGCAGAACTGTTTGCCTTTGTATTTTCCAGACAAAAATACAGGTGTGTCTTAATTTATAAAAGTATGAGAATTGTTATTTTAATAATTTCATAGTAGATATATATATTAAAAATAATGTTGTCATCATGGGAAAAGTGAAAATAGTTTGTATTCCCTTACACTAACGATATGATGTTATGATGTTTTTATTTTGGACTAGAGGCCTGGTGCATGAAAATTGAGAGGGCGGCATCCCTCAGCCTGATCTGCCCCTTCTCACAGACTGGGAGCCCTTAGAACGGGAGGCAACCCAGCAACTGGGGGAAGGCAATGCCCATCATACCTCTGCTGCTGCCACTGCCAGCAGTGCAAGCCTCAGCTAGGCCTGGTTACCTGAGCCTCAGGCAGCCCTGGGCAGCTAGGCAGCCAACATCCAAGGCTTGCCTGCACCTCGGGCTGGTCTGGGGAAGCTGGGAGGGCTGAAGGAACTGGGGGACTCCAGAGGGGTTGAGGAGACTGTGAATCAGCATCTTGTGGCTGCTCACCTGCCATCTTTGAGGGTGTGACAGTCAATTAGCACATCCCCTCCTTATTGGCTATGGGTGCCCCACATTTGTGAGGGTGTGATAATCAATTAGCATATTCCATCTTTATTAGACAGAATAAAATTGAGCAGCATAATCTTTTCATTGCTTATCACTTCTAGCAGTACCAATCAGACATCTTTATTTGAATTTACTTGGCATCTGCTTAACTAGATCAGTTTGTGAGGAGAGGCTGTGTGTCTTGTTTTTATTCATATGTATATTCCTCATTGAAGGTAACTTAATGAATTTCAAACTATAGGCACTTAAAACATGTGTAAACTCCCCTTCCACTGAGACTTCCCTGAGCAAAGGAAAAACCGGGACTAAATCTTGGGTAACTATGAGATATTAGGAATGGTACTTAGGACCAATTTGTAAGGAATAGGTGCTGGTTAGAGTATGCAAAAAAAAAAAAAGGATGACATTCAAAGTGAAGGATAAACAACAGATAACTAAGGAAATAAGAGATTTGGAAGGTGAGATTGAGAAGTTAAGCAGATGCAAAAGTATCCAGGGATAAGCAGTGCCTAATGTCAAAGAAAAGAGGAAGGAGCTAACCATGTTTATAAATTAAAGAACGAGAGATCCAATGTCTTTCTCTGGGAAATTAGATTCTTATTAGAAGGGAAGAAATAAACATAGGAAATAAGTGAGTGAAGATGAAGATGAATCAAGTGCACAAATAAGTGATTAAACTTAGTGAGTGTTAAGTGCTCAAATGGATTTACATTGGATGGTAGTTATGATTCTCCTTAGGAAAATAAAGGCATCTTGGCAGACCCAGATATTCTATTCAAATGACAATATCTAACAGAAATACATATTCATGCTCTCCAAAAGCATGTACAAGAATGTCCGTGGCCCTAGAGAAAGCTCACTTGCCATCTCTAGTAGAATGGATAAAAATAAAATTGTGGTATATTTACTCAATGGGATAATAAAAAAGGCAAGAATAATCAGATCTAACTACAAGCAATTCAAATACTATAAAATTCAAAAACAGGCAAAAAGTAATTTACAGTATCAGAAGTCAGGACGTGGTTACTCTTGTGGGTGGAAATGACTGAACAGAATTTCTCTATAGAGAGCATTTTTAGGGGCAGATAATGTTCTATTTTTTAAAATCAGGTTAAGGGACTATATTTACTTTGTGAGAATGAGTCAAGATATACATTTATTATTTTCTTGGCAAATCCTCTACTGAATTTCACCACACAGATTCAGAAATTTTAAATTTTTGAAAACTCATCTATTATTATGTATGTGAAGATAGAGACCGATTCCAACACCCTAGCAGCTTTTCTATGCACCATCTCAGTCAAATTTTCCCCATTAAGTTATCACTATTCTGATTTCCATTACATGTTTTAGGTTTGCTTGTTTCTGATTTTCATATAGTAAAACCTTGTAGCACATACTCTTTTGCACTGGAGGGGAAATCCCTCAACCTGGCCTATGCCCTCTTGCAGCCTAGGACCCTTGGCTCCTTAACCACCTTCCTACTGGCTCCTTACTGCTCAGCTTGCTGCTCCTTAGAGGCAGGCTCCTTATTGCTAGGTTTGCTGCTCCTTTGCACTGCTGCGGATGCAAGAGAGGTTCCCACCATCACTGCTATGCTCACCAGCCATGAGCCTGGCTTCTGGCTTAGTGGTGCTCCTCCTGTGGGAGTGCACTGACTACCAGGGGGCAGCTCCTGCATTGAGTGTCTAACCATGGAGGTCAGTGTGCATCAGAGCAACAGATAGTTCCACCATAATTGTCGCTTAGGCTTTTATTATGTAAACTAAAAGCCTGGTGCATGAAATTCATGCATGGGGGGAGGTACACTCAGCCCAGCATACACCCTCTCCAAACTGGGAACCCTTGGGGGACGTCCAGCTGCTGGGTTAGGCCCGATCCCAAGGATCAGAAATCACAATCCGAGACCACTGATTCCTAACTGCTCACTTGCCTGCCTGGCTGATTGCCCCTAACTGCGCCCCCTCCCCAGATGGCCTGGTCACCTCCAATTGTCCCCGTGCTGGCCTACACCCCAACTCTCCCCCCCGCTACTGGCCTGGGGGTTTCTCACAGCTCCCCCCCCCACCAGCCTCATCACCCCTTACTGCCGCCCCCCTGCCAGCCTATTCACCCCTAGTTGCCCCCCTTTACTGGCCTGGTAACCCCTAACTTCCCCCTCCCTACTGGTCTGGTTGCCCCACACAGCCTGATGCTCAGTCATTTGGTCATCT
Organism: Lasiurus cinereus; assembly: GCA_011751065.1. Lineage (NCBI taxonomy): Eukaryota > Metazoa > Chordata > Mammalia > Chiroptera > Vespertilionidae > Lasiurus > Lasiurus cinereus. The sequence goes on from JAAGEH010002534.1 coordinate 5,031,730, forward strand.
CTCACTGACCCCCCTGCTGGCCTGGTTGCCCATGCAGCCTGTTTGGTCATCCATTTGGTTGTGATGGTCACTTAGGCATATATATATGTCAGCTATGGACATGATTACATATTTCTTTTTGTGGTTGTTAACCTCATTTTTTTCTAGATATATGCATAAAAGTGGAACTGCCATGTTAAATTACATGTATATGTGTAGATCCACTGCATACTTCAAACAGTTTTTAAAAGTGGTTGTGTCAACTAACACATTCAATAGCAACATTTTTGAATTTCAGTTGCGCACATACTTGCCACTTCATCTATTATCAGTCTTTTAAATGTTAAACCTTCATTTGAGGTATATAGATGTCCCTCAATTTATGATGTGGTTAAGTACTGATAAACCCATTATAAGCTGAAAATATCACAAGTCAAAAATGCATCCAATACCGAAGCTACCGAAAATCATAGATCAGCATAGCTAATCTTAAAAGTTCTCAGAGCAGTTAAATTATTGGGACAGAACCCCTTCGTAGATTGAGAAGCATCAGTTATTGCCTTCTTCATCTTCTCACTATAAGCAGAAAACACAGATTGTCACTTTGTTAATATGATGAGATTGGAAAACAAAGAAGGAAACAACCCACTAGCAAAACAGTGCACTGTATAGTTTCTGTTGTTTACCCTCATGATTCTGTGGCTGACTGGGAGCTATGACTTGCTGACATTGACCATTATCACAAAAGAGTTATGCATATCACTAGCCCAGAAAAAGACCAAAATTCCAAGTACAGTTTTTGCAGCATATATTTTAACTAGAGGCCCAGTACATGGAATTTGTGCATGGGGGAAGGTGTGTCCCTCAGCCAAGCCTGCACCCTCTTCAATCTGGGACCCCTCGAGGGATGTCCTACTGGATTGGGCCTAAATGGGCAGTCAGACATCCCTCTCACAATCCAGGACTGCTAGCTCTCAACTGCTCATCTGTTTGCCTTTCTGAGTGCCCCTAACCGCTTCTGCCTGCCAGCCTGATCACCTCCTAACCACTCCCCTGCCAGCCTGTTTGCCCCAAACTGCCCTCTCCTATAGGCCTGGTCTCCGCCAACTGTTCTCCTCTGAAGGTTTGGGTTCCCCCCAACTGCCCTTTCCTGCAGGCCCAGTCACTCCCAACTTCCCTCCTCTGCTGGCCTGATCACCCCCAACTTCCTTTCCTTGTAGGCCTGGTCCCTTCCAACTGCTCTCCCCTGCTGCCCATCTTGTGGTAGCCACCTTGTGTCCACATAGGGGCAGGATCTTTGACCACATGGGGACAGCCATCTTGTGTGTTGGAGTAACAATCAATTTGCATATTATTATTTTATTAGATAAGATAGAAACCTCTTGCACAGTTGGGGGATGGCTGGTTTGCCTGAAGGGTGTCCCGGATCAGAGTGGGCATTCCCTTGGGGCATGGAGTGGCCTGGGCAAGGGGCCTGTGGTGGTTTGCAGGCCAGCCACGCCCCTCAGTGACCTAAGCTAAGGCCTGGTATCTGGGATTTATTTATCTTCTATAATTGAAACTTTGTAGCCTGGAGTGAAGCCAAGACTTCTGCTTACTCTGTGGTGGCAGCCATTTTTGGTGGGATTTATTTATTTTCTATAATTGAAACTGTGTAGTGTGGAGTGGAGGTGTGGGCTGGCCAGAGAAACCCAAGCTTCCCTCCTGCTCTCTCTGTGGCTGCAGTAATCTTGCTTGGTTAATTTGCATACTCACTCTTATGGGCTGGTGTGCATGGCTGTGTGAATGTAATGGAGTTATGGTTAATTTGCATATTACTCTTTTATTAGATAGGATAGAGGCCTGGTGCATGGGTGGGGACCAGCTGGTTTGCCCTGAAGGGTGTCCCAGATCAGGTTGGGGATTCCTTTTGAGCATGGGGTGAACTGGGTGAGGGGCTTGTGGTGATTTGCTGGCCAGCCATGCCCCCCAGCAACCCAAGAGGAGGCCTTGATATCTGGAATTTATTTATCTTCTATAATTGAAACTTTGTAGCCTGAAGCAAAGCCAATCCTCCTGCTCATTCCATGGCTGCCGCCATTTTTGTTGGGATTTATTTATCTTCTATAATTGAAATTTTGTAGCCTTGATTGGAGGCCTGGCTCTGCCAGGGTGTGCAGAAAGCTTAGCTTCCTCTATTGCCTGAGAAACCCAGGCCTCATATTTGCTTTGTGTCTGCAGGCATCATGGTTGAGGTTAATTTGCATACTCACTCCTGATTGGCTGGTGGGCATGACTTGTGGGTGTAGGAGAGTGATGTTTAATTTGCATATTACTCTTTTATTAGATAGGATTTCTTTAAGTTACCTTTTAATGCTTGATTTTAATTAATCCAAATTTAAAAATTATTTTAATACAGTAGATCCTCATGTTACATGGGAGATGTTCCTACTGAGCGACATACAGTGGTACCTCGAGATATGAGTTTAATTCATTCCGTAACCTTGCTCCTATATCAAGTTGCTCTTATCTCAAAGCAAATTTCCTCATTGAAATCAATTGCAATGCCTTTAATCCGTTCCAGCCCTCAAAATGCCACCCCAATTGTTCTTGTTACGTGTTTTTGAATAAGAAAAATGTATTTATAAATGACAAATATTTTATAAAAACATAATAAAAGAGAATGTAAAGGAATAAACTGGTTTTATAAAGTGTATTTACCTACTTCTTACACTCTTAATGCTACACTTTATCCCTAAACTGAATGTAACTTAACTAATCTTCCCTGAACTTAATTGCTACTGGTCTTTGCATTTTTGGCCGATTTAAAAAAAAACAAAAAAACGTGTCCAACAAGGTTTGCCTATTCTTCCCTTTCAGAATGTTTCTGAAATGGGTGAGGCAAGTTTCATTGAACAGCTCTGATGCACGACCAGTGGCAATTTTTTGGGGTGTTTCTTTTCCACGAAGTGTGACACCCTCTCCCACATTCCTAAGATCTCCTTTATCTCACTTGTAGAGATCTCCTCCACCTCTGGCTCCTCCTCAAAACCAATTTCTTGGAGAACCTCTGCATGTTGCTGAGACTGCAACTCTTGTAACTCCTCCATGGTGAGTTCCAGAGAGTGCTCCTCGACAAGCTCATTCACATCTCTCTCATCCACCTCCAGGCCCATGGATTTTCCCAGGGACACTATCTCCTCCTCCACTGGCACCTCGGGTTCGAATCCTTCCAAGGTCCTTTTGGCTATGGCCTCAGGCCACAGCTTCTTCCATGCAGAGGTCAAAGTCCTCGTTCTAAAACCCAGCCAGGCCTGATCAATAATTCTGAGGCATATCACGAAGTTAAAGTAGTTCTTCCAGAACTCTGGAAGGGTGAGGTGTTCTCCGTCACCTCAAAGCAGTGCCGGAACAGGTGCTTGATGTACAGCTTTTTAAAATTAGAAATCACCTCCTGATCCATGGGCTTCAGGATAGGAGTGGTATTGGGAGGTAGGTAAACAACCTTTATAAACTTGAACTCTTCGAGGAGTTCATCTTCAAGGTTCAGTGGGTGAGCAGGAGCATTGTCGAGGATGAGGAAGGCTTGCGTGGTTAGCTTGTTTTCCTGTAGATATTGCTTAACAGAAGGGCCGAAAACCAGGTTTACCCACTCCACAAAGAACTGCCTGGTGACCCATGCCTTCGGGTTTGCTCTCCACATAACTTGCAGTTTATCTTTTAAAATCTTATGTGACTTAAAGACTCTGGGTTTTCCGAATGGTATACGAGCAGAGGCTTGATCTTGCAGTCGCCACTCACATTGGCGCACAGTGCGAGAGTTAGCCTATCCTTCATGGGTTTTTGGCCTGGCATCGTCTTCCCCTCTGCCATTTGGCATCTTCTTCCAGAAAAACCCTTCTCATCACAGTTGAAGACTTGCTGGGGGATATATCCTTTGGCTTCTATCAGTTCGGGAAAAGTTTTGAGGTAATCCTCAGCTGCCTTCACATCCGAACTTGCTGCCTCACTATGCCTGATGATGGAGTGAATGCTGGACCTTTTCCTGAAGTTATCAAACCAGTCTCTACTGGCTTTAAATGAGTCTTTCGATGCTTAGTTCATGGAAGTGCGAGTGGTCTGCTCCAGCAAATCACCGTAAATCGCTCGTGCCTTCTCACATATGATGCCCTGTGTTAATGTATCTCCTTTAAGCTGCTTCACTGTCACCCACACCATCAATAGATTCTCCATCTTTTCATGGAGAGAGCTATGGAGCTTAGAAATTATTGTAACGCCCTCAGCTGACGTTATACCCTTTATCAACTCTTTCTGTTTAAGCACAGTGCATATCATTGAAGTACTATGCCTGAATTGCCTCACCAATTCAGCCACTCGCACACCTTGCTCATATTTTTCTATGATTTCACGCTTTAATTCAATAGACATAATCCTCTTCTGAGCACTGACCTTTCCACTCGCTTTCTTCGGACCTATGGTTATAAAAAGAAATGTGATAAAGTATGTAAATGCACAAAAGATGTTTCGACAATGAGGTAAACAAGCACACTGACTGTGGCGTGGGAAACTATGAGACGCTCAAGTCCTGGTAAACTGGTGGGTCGTGTGCAGCCGGCTGATCTGCATGATTACTCCTATCTCAAATGTTGCTCGTATTTCAAAGCAAAAAATCGCTTGCTCAACGGCTAGTATCTCAAAAATCTCATATGTTAAGGCACTCGTATCTCAAGGTACCACTGTAATGCGATTTTCTCCGTAAGTTGGAACCCACCTACATAAGCACCTATGTCACTCACATGGAGCACATCCACAGCAGTAATGATGTGAAACAGTAAAAAAAAATTAAAAGAAAGATAATAATTCCTGACCTTTACTTGTGGTAAATAATAGAAAACATAAAACACATATGTGCACACTTTGAAATGATGAAACTTTTTTTCTTAAAAATAAATGGGAGATGGCGACATAACCACGAAAAGACATATATTGAATTTGATGTAACCCAAGGACTGCCAGGTTAGTTCTTTTGTGTTCTAGACAAAACATATTTGCCAATGCCAATGTCAGGAAAAGACTCTCCTGAGTTTCTTCTAATTTTTTTTTCCCCTGAACTTCTTTTGCCCTCCTATTGGGGTCTATCATCCATCTCCAATTTAGAAAATAGAAGAGAGAACTTCATGTTATTTGATGTCTCATATTGCTTTGGAAAAATGCTAAACCAGGGTTTCTTTAAGCATCAACTCACATTTTCTTTCTCCAATCATATATTTTATACATTTACCATATTCTACATTTCTTTTACTACTTTCTGTATTTTTCATAAATTTTTCCATCCTGTGGATCAATTTGGGATACTTTTTGTTGGTCTATTTTCTAGTTTAATAATCCTCTGTTTTGCTGTATTGAATCTGCTATTAAATTAATTATTAAAATCATATAGTATTTAATTCAGTTATCATATATTTTAGTTAAAAGATTCCCATTTGTCTATTTATAATTCATTCTAAGTCTCTGCTGAAATTCTACAGACTACTTTTTAAAATTTGAACATATTAATCATAATGATTTCAAAGTTCTTGTAACACATTTGTATTAACCTCTAGCTCATTTATATTGTCCGTTGCTTTTCTCTTGGTTTTGGTCATCTGGTGTTTTTGTTTGTTTTTTACTGTCTCATAGTGTTTTATTTACACCAGAGGTCGTGGGTGAAAACTTATGGAGGCTTGAGGTGTTATCTTTTAGTGTGTGTGTGTGTGTGTGTGTGTGTGTGTGTGTGTGTGCATGCTCATGCAAGTATGTATGTATGTATATTTTTATTGATTTCAGAGAGGAAGGAAGAGGGAGAGATAGACAAAAACATCAATGATGAGACAGACTCATTGATTGGCTGCCTCCTGCATGCCCCACACTGGGAATGGAGCCAACAACCTAGGCATGTGCACGGGAATCACACCATGACCTCCTATTCTTTAGGTCCATGCTCAACCACTGAGCCATACCAGCTGAGTTGAGGTGTTATCTTAATAGAAAGAGATTAGCATTTTATTTTTCATTTTGATTTGTAGTGACTTTTTCTTTTGGTTTATTTTGACAAGTACATACTAGGAGAGTATCAGCAGATCATCTTGAACATTTTTGCTTCTCTTCTTTCTTAAATCTCACTGATTGTGCTCCACTGCCTTCAAATTGTTGCCATTTATAACCTATCCAGCTTTCATCATCAATAGTGGGATGGCTAATTCAGAGCCAGTTATTTTCTCAAACTTAACTAGTAGATCTAGAAGCTCTGGGAACTGTGATTTTACATTATCTGGATAAGTAAGGAGTCAGAGAAAAGCTTTCTAGAAAGGAGTAATAGCCTGAGCTTAAGCCCAGAATTAGAATGTATGAAATTTTTATGAAAACAATTACCCATTGAAGTACATGGTTTGTGTTAATTGGATATAAAGGGAAAATGCTTGAATAAAATTAGGTTATCAAGAATTTATTTCAGAGATAGTAGGGAGTTATTGAATCATAAACAAAGGTGTAATGAGATGAATTTGGAAAACCTAGCCTAACAATTGTGGTTTTTTTAAGTCAAATCATCTTGAATTTTTGTAAAGACATTAGTGCTGTATAACCTCTATAATATAACTGACATGAATTCTTTTTAAAGAATAATCTCTTAAAAACATTGTTTAAACCATTGCTTAGTAGTAGGTCCCTTTGAAAATCTAATGTTGGTGGGCTCTAGGTAAAGAGCCCTAATATGGAAAAAAAATTGTTACAAAAAATAGTACAATAATGAAACTTCACAAAAATAGTTAATAATCTTATATTTTTATAATAACAGTTTAATAATGTGCATTGTCTAGTTTTATATGGAACTTGGGAAGAAGTGCTAAAAATTTTATTGTTAGTTTATTTAATTGATTTTATTTTTCATTGTTACAAGTGACTCCTCTAGGGATATATTTATGGATATAGTACAGTTATAATCCTCTGGCACCATTTCTAAGAAGTAAATCTCTCCAAGGTATTCTGACTTAGAGAATATTTTCTTTTAACATTAACAAATTTATAAAAAAAAATTTGACAATGAAAATATCCAGTTCAATGTATTTTTTATTGCAGTTCACAGTAATATTGAGCAGGAAATACAGAAATGCATATATCTTCTAATACTATCCATATTCCCCAGAAGAGTATTATATTTGTTAAAATCAACAAAGCTACATTGACACACCATCATCATCTAAAATCCACAGGTTTGACTCTTAATATTATATGCAGCCTGAGTTTTGACAAATGAATATTGACATGTATCCAACCAGTGTCATGTCATACATAATAGTCTCACTGCCCTAAGTATCCTCTGTGCCTTGTCTATTCATCCCTCCTTTTCCTCTCAATCCTGGCAACCATTAATCTTTTTACTGACTCCCGAGTTTTGCTTTTTCCAGATGTCACATACTTGGAATCATTTCCTAATGGCCTAGGAGGCTATAGTTGGGAGCCTTTTCAGATTGATTTCTTTTACACCATAATATTCATTTAAGTTTTCTCCATGACTTTGTAGCTCATTCCTTTTTAGCAATGAAAATATCTCATGGTCTGAATGTACTTCAGCATACTTATCTACTCACATATTGGAGGACCTCCTGGTTGCCTCCAAGTATTGGCAATTATAAATAAAACTCCTAAAAAAATCCTTGTGAAGGTATTTTGAATGGATGTAAGTTTTCATTTGATATACTAAAGGGTGTGATTGCTGGATCATATGGTAAGAGTCTGTGTAACTTTGTATGAAATTGTCCCTTTGTCTTTCAAAATGGCGGGGCCATTTTGTATTCCCACAAGAAATAAGAGTTATTACTCCACATCCTTGCCAGCATTTGTTTCTGCAGTGTTTTAGATTTTGGTCATAATTTTAGATTATGTACTGGTATCTCATTGTTTTAATTTGCAATTCCCTAATGACATCTGAGGCTAAACATCTTTTTACTTATTTGCTATCTGTGTACCTTCTTTATTGAGGTGTTTGTTCAGATCTTTGGTGAGGTGTTTGTTCAGTTCAGATTTAAATATAGCTATTTAAGAATCCATTTTTAATCCATTTGGTCATCTTCTTACTGTTGAATTGTAAGAGTGCTTTGTATATTTAAAATAATATTTCATTATTAGATTTGCCTTTTGCAAATATTTTCTCCTAGCTTGTGGCTTATTTTCTTATTCTCTTAACATTTTAAACTTCTTAATGGTACAGTTCAGTAACATTAAGTACATTATTATGTAACCATCACCACCATTCATCTCCAGAATTTCTCAGCTTCCTAAACTGAAACTTTGTACACAATAAACATCAACTTTACATTTCCTATTCTCCAAGGCCCTGGCAACCACCATTCTTTCTGTCTCCATGTATTTGATTTCTCAGGGTAACTCATATAAGTAGAATTAACAATATTTGTTTTTTGGTGATAGGTTTATTTTATTTAGCATAATGGTTTCAAGTGCATCAATGTTACAGTTTGTATCAGAATTTTTTTTCCTTTTACAGGGTGGGGCAAAAGAAGGTTTACAGTTGTGAGTATGTGAAAGACAGTTTATTTTTCTAATATTATTAGTTAATTATTGTATTATTTTTCAGACGAACAACTGTAAACTACTTTTGCCCCACCATGTATTCCATTGTATGTATAAGCCACGTTTTGTTTATCCATTAATCTGTGTATGCGAATTTGGGTGGCCTTCACCTTTTGGCCATTGTAAATAATGCTGCTACAAACATGGATTTACAAATATCTGAGTCTCAGTTCAATTTATTTTATAAAATAATTTTCAGTACTGACAACAAGATTATATGTTAACTATTTACCTTATTTTAAGTTAAACTCACATTGTAACCGTTTATATATTTAAGTTTCATTTTCATTTCACTATGCTTGACACTATTCTTACTATGATATCATTGTGAAAAATTTAAATGTTGACAGTAATAATGCAACATCATTATATGTTGTTAAAATGCTATATTTTCTTTCCCATAAAAACGCTTCATTTTTCTCTTATAGCAATGCTGCTTTGAGTTTACAGTTTTTATTTTATATAATATCTTTCTCTGATTCTCTTGTTTAGAAGAAACAATCATTGGTTTAATGGGTAATAACATAGATTGTTAGAACTTCAAAACCATTCCTTCACTGTTCTGAAGAGCATCCTGTGAACATGACAACAGACCAGGGAGAGGATGGTCAGCACTGGGAGACCAGTCTGCTCGGAAGGAGGAGCAGATTGTCACTTCGGTTGGGGCAGTCAGAAAGTCACTTTTGGGGGAACATTGGGTTCAGACAAAGAGCTAAAGAATTAAACAGACCAATACATCAAGAGGTGTTCAGCAGAATGTTACCTATACAAAACGATATATGGCAAGGTGGGATGGTGTATAGTTTAGTCTCTAGAAAGATTAGAGAATAAGGCAAAAAAAAAAGTAATACAGAGAATGGGATACTGAGAAGGAACCTATCAATAAATTGGGGATGAGTGACAAGAGAGTGATGTCTGTCTCCTGGGTGGCTATAAATAAGTCATATGAAGACAGGAAATAAGGTCTGAACAAGGCAAAAAGCAAAGCTAATGAAACTTGAGCTCTTTTTACTTCCCCTTCCTTAAAACAGTATTATTTGAGGATTGAAGAAGTGAGCTAATCCACAGAGTGTTAAAATGGCTTTGCAGTGAATGTCAAAAGACCATAGGGGCCAATGGTTCTCAACCTTCCTAAGGCCACGACCCTTGCATACAGTTCCTCATGTGGTGGTGACCCCCAACCATGAAATTTTGCTACTGTTATGCATCGTGATGTAAATATCTGCATTTTCCGATGGTCTTAGGCGACCCCCAAAAGGGTCGCGACCCACAAGTTGAGAAGCACTGATAGGGGCAAATATGCAAGCATTTATATTCCACTCCATGATGTTTGTTCATAGTTGTGCTTGCTTGTTTTTTGAAGCTGCATAATTCTAGGCATGGCTAGATTATTTAATGTTCTCTATCTCTCAGCTTAGTTCTTTGTGCAGATGTTTTTTTAGTCTTAATTTTTGATATATGACAAGAACATGCCCCCACTACTTTATAAATCCATTAAGAGGTGTTAAGATTTAAATACTGTGTTAAGTGTTAAGATTTAAATATAGCTATTTGAGAACACATTTACTCTGTATTTATTATATGCAAAGAAAAAGACTTATGTAATTCACCATTTAGCTCATCTATTTTTAAAGGATATAGAAAGGTGGGATATTTAGAATTAGAATTAAGAACTTCAGAGTAAAAAGTAGAGAAGAAGAGAATACATAGATGAAAAAATTTGAAAATGGATTAATATAAGAATAGGGGAATCATTTAGATTTTTAAAATAGCTTTAATTCATGGAAAGCAGATTCTCTCAGGAATAATATCCATTATTATATTAAATGAGAAAAGAACACAAGATTGCACACAAATTGCCAGAAAATGCTCAGTTGTCCATGAAAGATGTATGGGAATAAAAGTGTGAAGAATACACTTACTAAGAGATTAGTGATGGAAAGTTCAGACTGGCAAACAAAACCAACTTTAGATAGTTTAAGACAATATCAAACTCTTTGAGAGTTTGATTTTGGAATTGTATCTTTAGAAAGAATTTATTAGGCACTGTGGCAAATTATGTGATTGAAGAACTACTTAGAACAAGTTGATATGTTTTGCTTCAATATTTTTTAAAAGTTAGTTCTTGTGAGAGTTTGATAAAAAATGGGACTCCTATAAGAATAACACCCTGTCAGAAATCATGAAGTAAAATTACTTCAGCCTGGTGGAAGGCAATAAAGAAAACAGCAGAAGATAGATTGGAGAGGAAGCATCATAGATATTTGAACAATCTTAGAAATGGTCTGGAAAAGCTACCCTTAACAGAGAAACGACTATGTTTTAAGCATTCTGAATAATTTTATTGCAATCTTTTCTCTTTCCTGTAAAAAGTCAGGGAAGATGTAAGAGAATTAAAAAACTAAAAGTTGTCCTAAGAAAGTTAATTAGCTCCTTTAATTTTCTGCTTGTATTAGAAATGATTAAGTATGTAGCACTGAAGAGAAAATAAATTGTTAAGCTGAGAACTCTCTCCAAGGTTTTGATACCAATTTGACAGAAAAGCTAATTTAAAACTCAAACATTTTAATGTTCTAGATCAATTTTAACAGTAAGGAAAAATTTCAGGTTGACATAATGGTGTTCTCTTTGAGAATGTAATTAAATTAAAAAGAGATGGAACTCAAGTGAAAACTTATATGAAATATAATCTATTTTGTTTATACTGTATTTCTTATAACCTTCATATAAATTCTTTTACATCTGTATCCTTTTCATAATTTATTCTCTGCAATACTTGGCTTTAAAAAGAATATGGTTCTTCCATGATCATACTACACACCTTTTTTATATCCTCACTTTCTCATATCTCATAAATCCCTTGATTTTCATTGCTAACTATATGCAATTATGTGGAATCCTACTAAAAAATTATTTTTGGAAGCTATTAGTTGGATATAGCAGTTGTCTCCATTTTTATTGGATATGTGGCTCATAGTTTTGCTTTACAGCCCAAATGCTACTGACATCCTTCATACTTTCCATATCTATTTTTTTTTTCTTTCTACACTGGCATTCACAACTTGGACATACTCACAAGCTTCATTTTTTTTAACCAGCTATTCAGTCATTTGATTAATTGTCTCTACATATCCTGACTTTCTCTGCTTTTCCCAGCATATGACCACCTGGTAGCCTCCATCTTTCAGCTTACCTTGGACATAGTTTCTCACTCAGAATGTCAAATCCTGCATAGAGATAACATTGTCTCATTTTGATCAAGTGACACTAGCAGTAGATTGGATTGTTGTGGAAGTTCAAGGTGGGGGTGGGCAGAATCATGTCATACAGAATTCTTTACATTTTTCTGCAAACTAATTGATTGTCCTGAAAAGGAAAGACAACTCAAGTATGATTGGCTACAGTGTCTGGACTTTGCTTTAAAATCTTTCATTATTCCCTATCTGTGTCCTTCAGGAAAAGTTTAAATCCCTCAGGCCCATTGTGATCTGATCACTGCTCCTCTCTCTAGCCTTAACACTTTCTTCTTCACCCCTTTCATTCTTCTTTTCAGCAACACTGATGTATTATGGATTTCTGATCACAATGGGATTCTTCCTGCTTTGTGCTCTTTTCCTTTGTGGGTCCCTCCAAGCATAGAGCTTGTATTTCCCTTGTTTTCACTGCAAGCCTCTCCTTTTCTCTGTATCCATAATTCAGGTGGAATCTTTTGAAAGCCTTTAATAAATACTTCTCCCCCTTTCTCTCCTCTGGCATAAGCAAACTGCCTCTTAGCACTTTGTATAACTTTCTGTCACATCTGTTGTCACATAATACTGTGCATTCTGATTTCCTGTCTCTCCTGAGCTATATCTTATTCTTCTTTGGATTATAAGCTGTTCAAGGGTAGGAACTCTGGTTTTTGTAATTCTTTTTGTGGCATATAGTGTCTATGAAAGTGTCTGGTACTTAGTATACACTCAGCAAATGTTTCCTTCAACAAACACTAAAAACAGGTGTTTAAATAAGGAAAGAGAGACAAAAAGAAGTAGAATAACACATTAGAGTCAATTCATCATCAATTTTTTTGGAAATTGTTAATATCTGGTATAACTTATGTGAGTTGAAATATTTGTCTTAGAAGACAATAAGCATAAAACATAGTTATGTGAATATGACCCTCCCTAAACTGTTCACAGAGTACATAAATAAGATCAACTGCTTTATTTCCTGCAAAAGTCTATTTTGAACAATTCTTTAAAATGCACAGCTTAAATAGCCCAACAGCTTTTTCAGGGAGGTAGGACCAATAAATATATCAAACATCTTCCCACTCAGACATTTGCTTGACTTTGGAAATGTAATGGTGTCTATAGAAACCAAAATATAGTTGATGAACTTTTGTTATTTATCATCAGAATCAAATTTTTTGGAGACTATGTTCTGTAATCAATATTGGACCAATAATAGAAAGTAATTTCAAATATTATAGGTACTAAGAAAATAAATACACATAAGCTTTGCTCTATAATTTTCCAGAAAAAAAACCTGAGTGGCTTAAATTAAATTTAAAAAATATGATATTGACAAATGTAGTTATATAACAATGGGTATTAAATGCATTCATGCAGCAGAATTACTTCTTTGACTTTTGTAAAAAATATATATATATGTGTGTATATATATATATATATATATATATATATATATAAAGTGTTTTGCAGAAAGACAAATCTTACTAAATCATTATCCTGTTTACCGCCAATCTAAATCTCTGACCTCCTACTGAGAACTTGACATTTCTTCCCCCTCCACTCTACCCCAGATGCATTATATTTCAAATGCTGGTTTGTTCCTATTTGGAATACAGTCCTTGTTCTATTCCTTTGGCAGTGTGATAGTCAAAACTGTCTAGACTGTGACTAGTCTGGCCATTGTCTATAGAACAATCAAACCATCAATTCAATATATTGTCTTATTTCACAAATGGTAAGCCTGCATGCATCAACATCACTCAGAAGGCTACTGATGGCAGCTTTTGATCATTTTATTTCAAATAGACTTCCCAACTTCTGTTTTGGTCATCTCATTCATATTCTACACTAACTGGCATTGCCTATTTGCTACCATTGCTTACCTATATTTTTTCTGTTTTTTTTTCCTTTTGTCACACAAAATGACATAATCTGTGGGATATCTGCCAAAAGAAGGGACTCAAGAGTATTCTGAGAATCCTGTAATGCTCCAGTGAGATTTTGACTTGGAAGGTCAAGAACATAGCCATGTGTGCCAAGACACAAAAACCTATTTATTCTCCCAATGCCAACCCATCTGCCTCATGGGTAGCTGCCATTGTGGGAGTGCTGAGCATTTCTGTAACCACATCTTTCACCCACTAATTTATATCAATAATGACAGTACCTTGGGAAAAGTAGAGCAAAAGGTCTAACTAAAATCACACAAGGCAGGAGGAGGCTCAAAGCTAAAAGTGAGGAAAACATCCTCAATTCAGAAGTCGGTTGGCCATCTTAGATTCTGCTTCGCCAAACTGCTACCTTCACAGCCAAAAAAAAAAAAAAAGTCAATGTCTCTTCACTTTCTCTAGGCTAGCAGGACTAGGGAAGGTGCCCAAATCTTGGTAAATAAGTAAAATATAGAACAAATGATGGATTATGTACCTATGATCTGTCCCTATTCTATGAATAGAAAATATTCAATGAAGATACTCTACAAAATAGCTGATATGTCCTCTTTTTGTGTATTTACAAGTAATTATGACAATCTTTCAAAAAAAATGGCAAGGAAAAATAAGATTTTTTTTCAGGATTAGTACTGTATTAAAAGATAGACTAGTATGTAAAAGGAGAAACCTACATATTTTAGTAGAGATATCACTTCACAGTTATGGTTGACAACCTACTTTTTTCCAGGCAGTTAATATAATAGATAAAACTGGCATTTTTATGTTTTTCCTAGACAGAATGTTCTAAGATAAATATATGTGTTCTCTGATACATGCACAACCACATCATATATTTTAAACATCTGATAAATTAAAAATTCCTTTATTTAAAAGTTTATACTTATGAAATTCCTCTTTCAGTGGACAGAATGTATAAGAAAAATACATTAGTTGCCTTGCCATGTACAAGACACTATATATAAAGTGTTTACTAATGACTACAGAATGCGCAATCTACTAATGAAAAAGTGACATACATGTATTCTCCATTTAACATTATTTGATCAATGCTATTAGAATATAAAGCTATTTTTTTCCTGAAACACCTCTTAACTAAAGTATTGATAAATACGTAAAAAACCTACAATGGTACACTGCCAATATGTGTGTATGTGTTAGTTATTTCCTTTATGTACTCAGTCCTATCTAATTAAATATGACTGTGTCCACAGTAGAAGAGAAAAAAATTGGATGTAGATACACACAGAGGTAAAACAATCATGTAAATACAGAGGCAGATATTGGATTTACGTTGCCACGTATAGGGAATGGCGAGGACTACCAGAAACTCTGAGAGAAATATTCTCTCCTAGAGACTTTGCAGAGAATAATTCCCTGGCAACATCTTGATTTTATACTTCCAGCCTCCATAACTCTGAGAGAATAAATTTGTTTTAGGCAATCTATTATGATATGTTTCCTAGGCAGATCTAAGGAACTGATACATCCATTTAAAGGGAATACGCATCCACAAATAACCAACGTGTTGGTAAAAGACAGGAAATGCTATAGGAATGCGAGTAGAAAATATCTTTCAAATACAAAAGGAGGGATGATTGTTAATGAGAAAATTAGGACACGCTTCAAGACAGACGTGACATTTGCAGTGGACTTTGAAGGACAGATAGCATAATAAATGGAAGGAAATGCCAACTCTTGCCCTTTGTCAGCCATAGACATTAATGCTTCCTTCCAAAGGCTCCATACTACCCTTTTCTGAAATTATCCTGGCTAATGTGAACAAATTTTAAAATTCCAAGCAATGTGACTTGAGAAAGTAAGATCCCTTCCCTACTCCTCCACCTTCTATTTCAGCAGAAGGTGGGGTAGGGAATGGATCTTATTCAAGTCACATTTCTTGGAATGAACTGTAGGGTCCAGTGAAATTATTAATCTTTCTTGGGCAGCCTTCTCTCCTGTTCTTGACTTGATCTTGTAACAGGAATTTTGACTTAGTTTTTCTGCTTTTAATTCATCTCCACTATCAAGTCTGAATCATTCTCTGAATTCTAATTAAGTTGTCTCAGAATCAGACATCTTATATAATTTTTGCTGGACTTTTCAACTAAGAACTGAACCTCTTTTATTAAACCTATATTTGCTGGAATAATTCTACTCTAAATCAGGTGAGGAACTATCATATGCCTAACTCTGAGCACCAACGTTGTGAATAATACACCTATCCTGCCTGTGGTAGTGAGAGTAATAACCTCCTAAGGATGTCTACACCCTCATCACTGGAATCTGTGAATATGTTTTCTTATAGGGTAAGGAGGGATTAAGTTTGAAGATGGAACTCAGGTTTCTATTCATCTGGCCTTGAAATGGTAAGATTAGTCTAGATTACCCAGGTGAGCCTGATGTAATCACAAAGGTCCTCAGAAGTGAAAAAAGAAAGAAGGAAAACTGGTGTTGGATTGATGAAGCACAGGAAAGACTTGAATGGTCTTTGCTGGGTTTGACGATGGAATGGAGCCACAAGATAGGAAAGGCAAGTAGCTTCTAGAAGCAGGGAAAAGGCAAGGACATAGATGCTACTTTAGATTCTTCAGAATAAATGTGGCCCTGCTGCCACTTTGATTTTAGCCCAGTGAAATCCATTTCAGACTTTGGCCCCTAGAGCTATAAAACAGTGTATTTGTATTATAACTTGCTACCACAGCAATAAGAGCCAAACATATTGCCCTTTTACAAAACAGACCTTAGATATCAAGGCTAGCTTGTTTTGAGTTTAAGCTAGCATGTTCTTTTAGTTTCTTGGAATGAGAGGGAAATATAATTTGTGGTTAATATTATGGGCTTTGGAATTCAACAAACTAAAGGGTAAAATTCAGCCTCATTAATTACCAGGTGAATGGCCCCTAACAAATGACTTCCTTCCTTCCTTCCTTCCTTCCTTCCTTCCTTCCTTCCTTCCTTTTTCTCTCTTTCTTTCTCTTTCTCCTTCCCTCCCTCTCTCCCCTCCCCCCGCCCTTTCTCTCTCTTTCGTTTATTTTTTGGTGCTTGGTATCATTATCTATTCAAAGAGGATAACATTTTATTCTTCAGGATAGTTTGAAAATTAATTGAAATAATGTATGTAAAGTGGTTTATGTAGCTCCGTGTGTGGAAAATATTATGAATTATTCAGGATTCTCCATGCCTTTGGTTCCAGAGGTATGTTCTCCTGTCAGGTTAGTAATGTAGTGATATTAAGTAACTTGGGGATAAAAGTAGTTTGAAGCCATGTCAGGAAGCATCTTTCATCACATACTGCTAAGGATTTGTGATTTAATTTGCTAAGCAAAGGATAGTCATTTAAACTTAAAATGCTTCCTGTTTCAAAATGAGTTTGTCTAGCAGTCACAGTACAACACATAGACATTTATAGATATAAAGAGAAGAAGTGAATAGTCATATATTGATGCAAAAATGAGGACTAAGAGTTAATGTTTCACGGAATATGGGAAGACTATTCTATAGTCATAAAGCAGCTGGATCTCAATTAGAAAGCACAATAATTAGAAGACTTGCTTTCTTCTGGAAACATCTGTCTACCTTCCTGAAACAGCTATCACTACCCTCATCAGCCCCTCATGTTTAGAAACATGTTTTAAACAACCTGAAAATGATCTTATTTGCTCTTTTTTAAAGGTCTTTTGAATAATCTCTTCTTCCATGTTTCATTCTATTTCATAACCAATACTGCCTGAACTTAAGGGGGAAAACAAACCCATACAGGGAAAAATGAACTGATGGTACACTATTTGAATCTAGAAGGGCCTACAACAAATAAATCGCACTCAGTAAAAAAGAAAAGAGGATTAGTTATAAGAATAATATTAACAAACTAGAGGCCCAGTGCACAAAATTCTTAGGGGGCGAGGTGTCCCTCAGCTCAACCTGCACAATCTCCAATCTGGGACCCCGCAAGGGTGGCAGTTCGCTTGGAGCATGAGATATTCAGGACTCGGGGCCTGTGATGGTTTTCAGGCCAGCCACACCCCCCCGGTAGGATCAGGCCTAAACAGGCAGTCAGATGTCCCTCTCACAATCTAGGACTGCTGGCTCTCAACTGCTCGCCTGCCTGTCTTCTTTATTGCCCCCCAACTGCCCTTCCCTGCAGTCCTGGTCGCCCCCAACTTCCCTCCTCTGCCAGACTGGTCACCCCTAAATGCCCTCCCCTGCACTCTTGATTTGCCCCCAACTGCCCTCCCTTGCAGGCCTGGTCCTTCCCAATTGCTCTCCCATGCTGGCATGATCCCTCCCAACTGTTCTACCCTGCTGGCCTTGTCCTTCCCAACTCCCCTCCCCTGCAGGACTGATCACCCACAACTGTCCTCCCTTGCAGGCCTGATCCCTCCCAACTGCCCTGCCCTGCAGGCCATCTTGTGGTGGCCATCTTATGTCCATTTGGGGGCAGCCATCTATGGCCACATGGGGACAGTCATCTTGTGTGTTGGAGTGACAGTCAATTTGCATATTACTCTTTTATTAGATAGCATAGAGGCCTGGTTCATGGGTGGGAGCCAACTGGTTTTCCCTGAAGGGTGTCCCAGGTCAAGGTGGCAGTTCCCTTGGGGCATGAGATATCCAGGACTAGGGGCCTGTGATGGTTTTCAGGCCAGCCAGGCCACTCAGTGACCCAATTGGAGGCCCTAGTATCTGGGATTTATTTATTTTCTATAATTAAATTTTGTGGCCTTGAGCGGAGACCAAGGCAGGTCAAGACTGCTTAAACTTGGCTTCTTCCATTGCTGGGAGCAACTCAATCTTCTGCTCTCTCCATGGCCATAGGCATCTTGGTTTGGTTAATTTGCATACTCACTCCTGATTGTCTGGTAGGCATGGCTTGTGGGTGTAGTGGAGGTAAGTCAATTTGCATATTACTCTTTGATTAGATAGGATTAGTTAATACAAGGTCATACTGAAGTAGGGTGGACACCAAATTCAATATGAATGATATACTTATAAAAGAAGAGATGTGCACAGCAAAACAAAGTGAAGGAAACAACTAGACAAAAAGGCTAAGTTTAGATTAAGTTAAGTGTATCCTACAGGAAACTTTGGAAGGTAATAATGTAAGTCCTACCTTAAGGCCAGGGGACTGTTCTTTTTGTACTCCCAAGTAAAATCCTATGCCTTTTTGGGTGAGCCATGATTAAACTGAGGAGAGTGAGGCCACTATTCACTATTGGCAGTAAATCCTCATACATATGAGGAATGGGTACAAGGTCTATTAATGGAGCCCTGGGAAGGACACTATATTACCTACTGCCATGAATACAAGGATAGAATTCAGAAATCTAACTTAACCATTTGCTGGTATTCTTTAAGAATACATTATAAATAAATTTAAAAAAAAGAAAAAAAAGAGAGAATACATTAGAAAAATTGGGACAGTAATAAGCAAAGATAAAATACAGAAAAATATACCCTGACTTTTATTTTAAAACCTACATAATGCACAATTTTAAAGGGCTAACTGAATTCCAAGCAAAACATTTGAAAATAGATTACAACTAAAATATTACAACAAAAATTTAAATATAAAAGATAAATACAATCCACAAGCCCTTAGAAAGAGAAAAATGGTTCTATTTACCAACAAGTGAATAGAAATCAGACTGCTCTCTGAATTCTCAGAAACTTATCAGAGGACAATGAAACAGCATCAGAATTTAGGTGTGTGTTTTCTCAGAGTGCCCTTAATTAATTAGTCTGACACAGTTATCTTCTATATACAGCTGTCCCTTGGTTTCTGTGCAAATTAGTTTCAGGACCCTCCTCAAATACCCAAATCCAGCAATGCTCAAGTCCTTCATATAAAATGAAGTACTTGCATATAATCTACACACATCCTCCTATATACTTAGAATCATTGCTATATTACTTATAATACCTAATACAATGTAAATACCATGTAAATAGTTATTATACTGTATTCTTTAGGGAATGAAGACGAGAAAAAATTTTGTATGTGTTCAGAACATGCAACAATTAGTTTAGGTTAACTAAATAGTTTAGGTTAACATAACATGAAAAAAATAATTTTATTCTAACCAGATATTGAGGGCTGACTGTAAGGTCTAAAATATTTAAGAAATTATAAAATACTAGAGGCCCAGTGCATGGATTTGTGCATGGGGGTGGGGAGGTCCCTCTTCCCTCTCACAATCTGTGACCCTTTGGGGGATATATGACTGCCTGGCTGCCCTGGCCTGCAGGAAATCAGGTCTAAACCAGCTGTTGAACATCCCCCTAAAGATGAAGCAGTGTGCCAAACAGCAGGTGTCCAGGGAGGAGCCTGAACTGGGACTGGGTGCCATGCCACTTGTGTTCATCCTGGCCCACTGCACTTGCCCCAGAGTAAGGAGAGACTCATGGCACTTGTCCTCAGCTGTGCTCTCCAGCCGTGAGCCCAACTTCTGGCTGAGCAGCAATCCCCCTGTGGGAGTGCACTGACCATCAGGGGGCAACTCCTGAATTGAGCATCTGCCCCCTGTTGGTCAATGTGCATCATAGCAACTAGTCTACTCGTCATTCTGGTCATCCAGTTGTCATGGTTGCTTAGGCTTTTATATATATAAACTAGAATTCCGGTGCATGAAATTCATGCACTGTGTGGGGAATCCTTTAACCTGTCCTGTACCCTCTTACAATCCAGGACCCCTGGGGGGATGTCTCATTCCACAACAGGACTGGGCCTAAACCAGCAGTCAGACATCCCTTTTGCAAAATGGGACTATTGGCTCTTAATCACTTGCCTGCCTGCCAGCCTGTCTCATCTCCCCTAACTTCTCACCTGCCTGTCTGATCATACCTAACTGCCTCTACCTGGCTGCCTCATTGCCCCTAATAATTTGTTTGTCTGTCTTATCACCCCTAATGACTCTGCCTGTCTGCCTGATTGCCCTTAACTGCTCACCTGCTTGCCTGATCATCCCTAACTGCCCCTGCCTCAGCCCCTTCCATGGCAACTTTGTCCAGAAGGACATCTGGAATGATGTCTAGAAGCATGTTCAGCTGCCCAGTCTAATTAGCATATTATGCATTTATTATCTTCTATCTAATAAAAGAGTAATATGCAAATTGACCATCAATCCAACACACAAGATGGCTGCCCTCATGTGGTCAAAGATGGTCACTCCCATGTGGACACAAGATGGCTGCCACAAAATGGCTGGTAAGAGAGAGCAGTTGTGGGCAATCAGGCCAACAGGAGAGCAGTTAGGCTTTAATCAATCTGGCAGGGGAGTGGTTAGGGCATGATCAGGCTGGCAGGCAGAAGTAGTAAGGGGCAATCAGTCAGGTAAACAGGAAAGCAGTTGGGAGCCAGCAGTCCTAGATTGTGAGAGGGAAATTCAACTGCCCATTTAAGCCTAATATCACCAGGATCAGGCTTAAATGGGCAATTGAACATACCTTAAGGGGTCCCAGATTGGAGACAGTGCAGGGTAGGCTGAGGGACATGAATTTTGTGCACCAGGCCTCTAGTTATAGATAACCTATGAATCACATGTATTACTTAGTTGCTTTTATCAACAACTGTAGCAACCAAAAACTCACAGTGGCTTGCCTAATATAATGATAAAATATCCAGGGGTATTGTGAATCTTAGATTGGATAATTCAGTGCCTCAGTAACTTAAGGAATGCAAATCCTTTTCCTCTGTGTCCTGCCATCTTGTTCTATGCTTAATCTAATTTCTATTGGAATTATAGGATTGGTGTGTCAGATAAAAATGACAAGATGTTATTCCTGATGTGTCTATTGCAGGCACAGAATCATTCCCCAGAAGCTTCTCAGCATGCCTACATATTTTATTGACAGAAATTAGCCAAGTGCACTTTATTCTCATTTCATAAACCAATTCTTTCAAGAGGAATATAATTACCACCATTTCCTTAAACCAGAAAGTTGTATGAAATTATGTGTCTGTTAAAAAAAAGATTAATGGGGAGGCATGGAAAGGATACAGGTAAGCAACCAACAATCTCTGATAGATTATCTCTCTTGAAAAAGATGCACAAGTTGTCTTTTTTAACTGTATAAGAGATGAATAATTTAAAATGTAAAAAATTATAAAGATATTGATTAGAAAACCTGAAAGGTCTTTTTGTATTCACCATGGACAGAGACTAAGTTATTTCATTGGGTTACACCTTGACAACTAGATGCTAACTTAGTTGTTCCTTTTTATTCAACAAACTAGAGGCCCAGTGCATGAAATTCATGCACAGGGGGTCCCCTTAACCCAGACTGCACCCTCTCCAATCTAGGACCCCTTCTGCCTAAACCAGCAGTCGGACATCCCTCTCACAATCCAAGACCATTGTCTCCTAACTGCTCACCTGCCTGCCTGCCTGATCACACCTAACTGCCCCTCCCATTGGCCTGGTCACCTCCAACTGTCCCCCACCAGCCTGGTCACCCCTTACTGCAACCCCTGCTGGCATGGTTGCCCCCAACTATCCTCCCCCACCCCGCCAACCTGGTCATCCTTCACTAACTCCCTCTGCTTGCCTGGTAACCCATTACTGCCTTCCTTTGCTGACCTGGTAGCCCCCCTAATTGGCCTCCCACCCCCCATTGCTCAGTCATTTGGTCATTTCTTACTAATCTCCCTGCCAGCCTAGTCACTCCACACAGCCTGTTAGATCGTCCATTTGATTATTTTGGATGCGATGGTTGCTTACCTTTTGTATATATAGACTAGAGTCCCAGTGCATGAAATTAGTGCAGGGGGGGTGGGGGGCGTTTTTCAGTCCAGCCTGCTCCCTTTCTAATCTGGGATCTCTTTGAGGGATACCTGACTGCCTGTTTTGGCTCTATTCTACCTGGACAATCCAGGACTGCTGGCTCCCAACTGTTCACTGCCTGCCTTCCTTATTGCTCCTAACTGCTTCTGCCTGCCAGCCTGATCATCCCCTAAACACTTCCCTGACAGCCTGTTTGCCACTAACTGCCATCCCTTGTGGGCCTGGTCATACCAAACTGTCCTCCCCTGCAGGCCTGGGTCCCCCCCAACTGCCCTTCTCTGCAGGCCCAGTTACCCCCAACTTCCCTCCTCTGCTGGCCTGATCACCCCTAACTGCCCTCCCATGCAGGCTTGATCACCCCCAACTGCCCTCCCTTGCATGCCTGGTCCATCCCAACTGTCCTCCCCTGCTGGCCTGATCCCCCACAGCTGCCCTCCCTTGCAGGCCTGGTCTCTGACAACTACCCTCTCCTGCTGACCATCTTGTGGTGGCCATCTTTTGTCCACATGGGAGCAAGATCCTTTGACCACATGGAGACAGTCATCTTGTGTGTTGGAGTGATGGTCAATCTGCATATTACTCTTTTATTAGATAAAATGAAAGCCTGATGCATGGGTGGGGGCCAGCTGGTTTGCCCTGAAGGTTGTCCCAGATCAGGGTGGGGGTTCCCTTGAGGTGAGGGGCTGCCTCAGGGAGGGGCCTGTGGTGGTTTGCAGGCCAGCCACGTCCCCCAGCAACCCAAGAAGAGGCCTTGGTATCTGGGAATTGTTTATCATCTACAATTGAAACTTTGTAGCCTGGAGCGCAGCTAAGCCTTCTGCTTGCACAGCCATTAAAACTTTGTTGCCTTAGCAGAGGCCTGGGCCTGCCAGGGTTTGTGGAAAGCTTTGATTCCTCCATCACTGGGGGCAACCCAAGCCTCCTTCCTGTTCTCTCTGTGGCCATAGACATCTTGGTTGGGTTAATTAGCATACTCACTCTGATTGGCTGGTGGGTGTGGCTGGTGGGCTTGGCTTGTTGGTATAGCAGACGTATGGTCAATTTGCATATTACTCTTTTATTAGATTGGATGTTTATTGAGCATATGATATGCCAGAGATTATATGAGGTGTCAGAAACAGAGCCATAAGCAAACTAGATACACGTGCTTACTGTTTTGATTGTCTCTCATTCATCCTGTTGCTAAAGGAGGGATTTTTTGCTGAAGGGTTATAGGATGGCTAAACACATGGCAGATTTTAGTTACATATACTCACATCTGAGGTGGAGAGGATGACACATGCCATGCAGGCCCTCCCAGGGCTTGCCCTCAGCAGCAGAATGAACTGTCAGCAGCTATAGAAGGCATATTTTATGGTAATAAAAGCATCAGATGCCCTCTGATTCCTGTGGAACGTTGTAATTGGCTTGTCTGAATAATTCTATAGGCTGGCAGAGGCCCAAAGCCCAGGACTCAGGGATAAGCAGGCATTATGCCTGGTTCCAATGAAAGGAGGATTGCTTGGCTGGGGGATGTTATCTATAATGACACAATAGATAGAGGAACTTGAGGTTAAGTCTTAGAGGCCTTCCAAGTTTCAAATGTCAAGACAGCACACAATATTAATTTTAGTCCTTATGCCATACTTTATTTCATATAATTTTTTCCTTGAGCTATGTGTCTCACATCATAATTTTAGGCAGTTATACTGTGTTCATATACTATACTGTATTAAAATTTTATATCTATTGGTTGGTATTGCCCATAACATCTAAAAATTTTTCAGGTATTATTTTATTAAATATTGTTTTTGTCTCATTCTTCTCACCTCCTCCTGTGGGATTCCAATTCCATAAGTGTTAGGTTATTCTTTTTCAAAAATCTACAACTTTGTGTGTCTTGTTTTTATAATTTTTATCCACCTTCACCACATTCTGGATAATTTATCTAATTTTACTTGCAATTCACTAATTCTATATTCAACTGTACTTAACTAAATTTAATTACCATGTTGGTCTAAATTTATCTGAATTTGATTTCATCCACTGAATTTTTAATTTCAGGTTTTGTCTTTCTTTAATTCTACAAGTTTTAGTTAATTCTTTATCAAATTAGCTATGTCACCTTTTTATTTTTTGTAACCTGCATTTTCTAACTCTTAGAATTTCTACTATATTTGAAGACATTTAAATAATAACAGATCATATTGTGATTTAGCCCTTTCCCACCATATCCCATTATTTATACTTTTATGATACAGTTGAAAGAATAATAAACCAAAGGCTTCTTCCTTTTTATTAAGAATAAATTTTGAAGGAAAAAGCAATGGCCATTTTTGTGACTAAGAAACTCAGTAATGACTTTCAGTATCTTTAAAAAAGTATACTGAATTTCCAAAGTATTTTTGTGCATGCATTTCTTAATTTAATTGACTAGAGGCTCAGTGCATGAAATCCCTGTATGGGAGGGGGGTGTCCCTAGCCCAGCCTTCATCCTCTCCAATCTGAGATCCCTTGAGAAATGTGTGACTGCCCTCCTAAATAGGCAGTCGGACATCCCTCTTCACAATCCAGGACTGCTGGCTCCCAACTGCTCACCTGCCTGCCTTCTTGATTGCCCCTAACCACTTCTACTTGCCAGCCTGATCACCCCCTAACCACACCCCTGCCAGTCTGATTAATGCCTAACTGCTCCCCTTCCATTCTGATTGCTCCTAACTGCCCTCCTCTGCAGGCCTGATCATCCCCAACTTCTCTCCTCTGCCAGCCTGGTCACCCCTAACTGCCTCTCCTGCAGGCTTGATCACTCCCAACTACCCTTCCTTGCAGGCCTGGTCACTCCCAACTGCCCTCTCGTGCTGGCCTGATCGCCCTCAACTGCCCTCTTTTGCCATCCCAACTGTCCTCCCATGTTGGCTATCTTGTGGTGGCCATCTTTTGTCCACATGTGGACAACCATCTTTGACCACATGGGGGCAGCCATCTTGTGTGACAGTCAATTTCCATATTACTCTTTTATTAGATATGATGGTGCCTGAAAAAAAATGCAGTGATACTATTTGTCAATAAACCCCTCTTTGTTTTATTTTGATCTAGTTAGGAGTTATGACTATTTCTATTTAATTATAGTTAAAATTTGTATGGATGACCACAAATATATATATTTTTTAAACTTAGAGTAACGATTGCTAGGAGATGTATTAGCATCTTTTAATATTTATTGTTTGTTTTTCTTGCAAAGTAAAATTCTTGGTATTGTTTTTCCTCTTCTTGTCCTTATAGTTTTTTACAATATTTTCTAACTTTCTTCATAGAATTTGTACTGCTGTGATACACAATTTTATTTTAAATGTAGATGTATTGTGCAAAGTGTATTGCCATGGCCACAATTACATAAGAAGACAATATAAATTTGAAAGGAAAAACACACAAAATCGTACTACTATTTAACTCTGTATATGGCAATTTGCTGTCTATTTTTTAATTATTTTTTATGTTTCTATATTTTCTCTAAAAGGCACTTATTGCTACTTTTACAGAAAAGAAAACTTAACAAAAATAAAGAGTTTTGAGTACAATAATAATATATTCACAATTGTGCTTTAGGAAGATTTCTTTGAGTATAAAAGGGCATGGTGGGTTGTGGGCTCAACCCCCATTGTTGTGACATACAGGAGGCAGCTGACCAATGACTATCTCTCATCATTGATGTTTCTATCTCTCACCCTCTCCCTTCAGCTTTGAAATGAATAAAAATATATTTTTAAA
Source organism: Lasiurus cinereus (assembly GCA_011751065.1). Classification (NCBI taxonomy): domain Eukaryota; kingdom Metazoa; phylum Chordata; class Mammalia; order Chiroptera; family Vespertilionidae; genus Lasiurus; species Lasiurus cinereus. The sequence continues at coordinate 5,058,025 of JAAGEH010002534.1, forward strand.
AATAAAAGGGCATAGGAAGGAATTGTCTCAATGAACCTTGCAAAGCTGTGACTTTATTTTAGTTGAGAGGTGTTGATTGCCAAAGGTATTGTATGTCTTCTGCATTGAAAAGAAAGTTCAGATACAAGAGCCATAGTAAAGATAACTTCAGCAGTATATGACTAATTAAATTAGATTTAAGTAGGAAAAGGAATCAGAATACTTACTTGATTTGAGGACAGGATGGCTGTTTTAAGACATAAGGGCTATGAAAAGTGAAGCAGATTGGAAAAGATTTCACCTGGACTACTTTGAACATCATGTATGCTTTAAGTTGTTCACCATTTCTAGGTGTGATAATCCATTAACTAGGACTCATTTTGTACACAAATGTTGTATTAGTTTGCTAGAGCTGCCATAACAAAATATCACACAGTCTGCATGGTTTAAACAACAGAGATTTATTTTCTCACATTTCCAGAGGCTAGAAGTCCAAAATCATAGTTTGATCAGGTTTTGTTTCTTTTGAGGCCTCTCTCCTTGGCTTCCTGAAGGCTCCCTCTCCTCTTTGTTTTTACATGGTTCTTCCTCTGTGTGCAAGCATTCCTGATGTTTCTTGGTATGTTCAAATTTCCCCTTCTTATTAGCATACCAGCCATATTGGGTTAGGCCCCCACCTTAAGACTTAATCACCTGTTTAAGGCCCTATTTTCAAATTATGTCACATTCTGATATATTTGGGATTAAGACTTCAACATAAAAGTTTGAGAACATAATTTAGCTCATACTGAAAATAAATTACATTTATGCAAAAAATGTTATGAATGAAGACTGGTATCTCCAGCAGCATTTTTAATATACTTTAATAAGTTTAATATGTTCAAAGAATTAAATGCAATGATAATTTTAATCATAACATTTTTGCAGATTATCATGATTTAAATCAAATTGCAAAAATAAGAAATAGAAAATTAAAACTAAATTACAATCTTCATTTTCTTTAACATAAATAGACACATTACATATAAAAAATGTAAGGGAAGATATGAAAATAACAGTAGGTATTTCTGATTGGTGAAAATTCCAGAGTAATTTTATATTTTCTTATACTCTGCATGCATTTTCAAATTCTCTACATTAAGACACATCACTTATATAATAAAATATATATTTAATTATTAAAGGGGAGATAGACTAATTTTTGTCAGTAATAGTCTATGCTTGTAATTAATAGAGAACAATTTAGTATAACTTAGGCAAACAGGGAATTTACAAGAAAACTATTCTGGTACTTAGTAAATCAAAGAGGCTGATGAATGAGGAGGCCCTAGACAGATCTGGAGTTAAGGCAACTCTGGAATTTGGACAACAGGAATTAGCTGACAATTTTATCAGTGAGTCACAGCTGAGATGCCTGATGTCTGACTGCATTCTCTATCTTGGTGCCATTCTGTTTAAAAGAGTCTGATTGGATTTTCTTGGGTCTTATGCCTACTCCTGGTGGTTATAGCGGGGTGAGGGAGGAGGGGGGTAGGAGAGAAGGGTGGCACTTTGATTGACAGCCCAATAATAGAATAGGCTACTGGGGAGATAAAATTCCTCAAAAGGAAATCAAGACGATGTTACCACAGAAAGGAAGGACTAACCCACTCTAGGTCTCCATTATAGAATTAAAGCAAGAGATCTACTTAAATCTGTATCACATAGTCACAATTGGATTCTAATTTTAAAGAGCCACAAAGGAGCATTGTCCTTCCATATGTACCATTTTTAAATTGAATTTCACTTTAATATTTGAGTGACATAGGACAAGGACTCCAGATAATTATTTTTCAAACATTGGAATTATTAAAAGTATATGTGTCATACACAGATTCTCAGTATGATGTCCTCTGTGAATCTATAATTATCCAAAAATAAAAATAACTAATTAAAATTGTGTGTGATATTTTGTTTCTTTCCTTGTTATTATTTAAAAATATATATATACACACATATATATGTATATATATATATATATAATTTAAAATTTTTATCTTGTTTCCTATCTAACCAACATCAGATTTATTCTTAGTGAGTAGTCCAGAGTGTCAGGGAGATAGTTTTGAGAGATTATTAGTTCACTTTTTCTTAAAAATCATTAATACTAAGCTCAAGGCACATCTTTAAATTGCCTGAAACTTTTCAGACCAAATATTGACTACATTTTGTAAGTTTACAAGTATTCTCTGATAACCAATTTTATTTATTTAATTTTTAAATATGTTTTTATTGAGTTTTAGAAGAAAAAGGGAGAGAAATAGAAATATCGATGATTGGCTGCTCCTACCTCAAACCCACAACCCCAGCATGTGCCCTGATTGGGAATCAAACCAGTGATCTCTCAGTGTATGGGGCTTCATTCAATCAGCTGTGCCACACTGGCTGGAATGACAACCTCTTTAAAAATCCATAGTAGCAATCATGTTGTACTTCTTTAATCCCTTACTGTGGTAAAATCCTTCAGAAAATCTAAATAAATTATATCTATGGTTCTCTCCTTTACAATATTTTCTTTAAAATATTCTCCCAAGTGCCTGAACCAGATATGGTTCCTGCCTACAAAACTATGAAAGCCATATTCTCCTCAATACATATAAAATTTTAATATTACTGTCAGTTATTTTCCTAAGTACTAAAGTAGTTTCAGTGATTTCAATGCCCATAACAGCACAGATTTAACAGGCTATAAACTAATACTTATACGGAAAACTTAAATTTCTGTGGTCTGTTTATCTTGTGAAGTGATTATGGATACTAACCAAAAGAGTGGACCCTTTTAAAAAGTACAGTTTTAAAAGTCATATATGGGAGAAATATCACAGATGACAACATCCAGATGTCTGAAGACCAGCTGATACCAGCATACAGTAATAATGAACATATGAGCCAAGGATGGACACATAGTACAAAATTCCAACAAAACAAATAGGAAAACTTAATTCATTATAATTTTGAGAAAACGAGCAATAGAGCTTTGATACTTTCTTTATTCCATTTTAAAAGCGTGTATTCTACTGGGATTCTCTTCTCATTTCGTTCAAAAAACATTATGTTTAACATCAAAAACAGACTTCAGAAAAAGTGAAAACTTCTTATTTCAAGGTACCAAGATAATCAAGATGTGTGGTTTTATAAAAGCGATTTGCTTTTCTAAATCTGCTTCCAGAGACATTGTGAATAAAATATGCAAGTGATAAGAAACTGTTTTGCTGAAAATTCACCCGAATCACATGAGATCAGTTTCCCACACAGAAGTAGGAAATAGCTTATTAAAATAAACATTAACTTTAGCACTAAAATGAATATTTCTTTATTCTCCATTGGATTACGATTATTATTTTAAATATATTTTTATTGATTTCAGAGAGGAAGAGAGAGGGATAGAGAGATAGAAACATCAATGATGAGAGAAAATCATTGATCAGCTGCCTCCTTCACACCCTGTACTGGGATTGAGCCTGCAACCCAGAGACATGTGCCCTGACTGGGAATCAAACCTGTGACCCTTCAGTCCACAGACCGATGCTCTATCCACTGAGCCAAACCGGCTGGGAGAAAGAGAGAGAGAGAAAAACATCTATCATTTCTGCACACCCCACAATGGGGATCAAGCCCACAACCGAGGCACATGCCCTGACCAGGAATTGAACCTCGATGTCCTGGTTCATAGGTCAATGCTCAATCACTGAGCCACATCTGCAGGACTCCATTGGATTCTTGATCTATGCTGCCTAAATATAGGCTTAGCATTCTGTCATCCATACTCCCTTCTCAGAGTTGTAGGCAGCATACTAATAAAATAACTAGAGGAAAAAGATCACTGTCTCATGACAGTGTCTAAAGGTCAGCAATTTTTCATTTTAAATCAAAGCCTTTTTCACTGACACATATGAAAGGCCTATAAATTCCCATGGAAAGTCTTTCACAGAGACAATTTCTGTGACTGTCTAGGAGGAGTGAAGATGAAATGCTGTACAAGATCTCGTGGGTTCCCATGGCTTCAATTATCAACGCTGTGAGGATGAGCCCCAGATCTGTGTCTCCAAATCTTTGTTCCCAACCCATAATCCCATACTTTTAGCTTCATATGGGACATCTCCTAGGTGTTCTGCAAAACCATCACACGCAGTGTGTTCTAAAGGAAATGTATTTTTCTCAGCCAGACATGCACCCTTATGATTTTCCCAGTTTGCTTTAATGACATAATTATCTTCCCTGATACTATTCTAGCACAGATACCTGGTCCCAAAGTTGAGAACTATGGTCTATAAAATATCGTACCATCCCTTTACATGACAGATAAGAAACTACTCAGTATATTTCCTTCATATTTATGAGCCTTTTTTCCCACTATTCCCTTTGACCATCACATATAGATGACTCCTCCGGCTTCCAAACACAATCCTGTCTTAAGGAAAGGTAAAAATAACTTTTTACAAAATATTTTTATTGATTTTTTTTACAGAGAGGAATAGAGAGCCAGAAACATTGATCAGCTGCCTCTTGCATATCCCCTAATGGGGATATAACTGCAAATAAGGTATATGCTTTTGACTGGAATCAAACCCGAGACCCTTCAGTCTGCAGGCAGATGGTCTATCCACTGAGCCAAACAACACAGGACAAGATAATTTTTTTTTAAAAATAAATAATATCTGTGGGCAATGGTTAACTGCCACTTCCTGATTTAAAAAAATAATAATATCCAAGAGTAGTATAATTTGAACATCTTTATTAGTAGAAAAAGTTAAGCAGTCTTGTATAACTCCAACATAAGGAGTTCCCTTTTACTTCCAGGTCAGCTTTTTTAATTCCATTCATGCCTTCAACTGATTGACTGAGGCCCACCTACATTAGAAAAAAGAGTCTGCTTTACTCAGTTTCCTAATTCTAATGTTCATCTCATTCAGAAACACCCTCACAGCCATACTCAGAATAATGTTTGACTACTATCTGGGTACCCAGTCAAGCTGATACATAAAATTAACCATCACACATTACTGAACAAAAATATTTAGCATATTAGAAAAAAAATGGAATTTCCAAGTAGTTCAAACATATTTAAAGAGATTTTAATATTTTCTTTCTAATTGATCCCATTTAATTAATTGAAATTTTGGAAAAGTCTTCCTTTAGGGGTTATTTCTCAGAAGACTTTTACTTTATGGTTGATGAAATTCTAACTTTTCTTCAAGTCACCCTTTCTACTTTTAATCAAATTTAATTTCTGCCACTTTTGTCCTTCTGTAACATTTATGTGCCCCTCTTTTAGCATTTAACTCTGTGTGTGTCTTGGTAGAGATATAGAATGTCTGTTGTCTATTTCTCCCAGTAAATTCCTTGGCTATTAGAAACAGACTCATTAATTTTAATCCCCTATTAAACAAAGAGTTATTTTGTTCCTGATTAAAATGCTAAAAAAAATGTTTGTTGGAATAAATAAGATTGCTTAAATAAGAAGGCATAATTGACTTATTTACAAATGAGTAGTGATGTCATATTTAAAACTCTGCTAGTTAGAATTTTGGACACATACTTTTTACATTAAAGACTCAAACCCAACTGCACATTTCAATTTCACACACAAAGTGCTGTTTCCTGACTGAATATTCCAAATCATAATTCTCTGAGAACTTAAGCAAAGACATCCCCTCTTCCCTCTCTCAGTTAAATTTACAAAGACCCACCTTTGAAACCTGAGTCAACCTACAAATAAAGAGAACTCCTATAGAGTGGGGAGACTTCCTTGCTAAACTTAATTGCATTCTTGGTTCAGGGGGAATAATGACTTGACTGAACTCTTCAGAATAAGCCACGTATCCCTTTAGTACCTTTTTACAAAATAGAGTTTAATCTGTTAATCAGATTGTTTAATCTGGGAAAAAAAGCCTTGATAAAGTTTTTATATGATGTAAAGTCAAGTCATTTTGAAATAGTAGTTACCATAACTTCATAATGACCGACACTGAAAAAATTTTTTAATATATTTTATTGATTTTGTACAGAGAGGAAGAGAGGGATAGAAAGTTAGAAACATCTATCAATGAGAGAGAGACATTGATCAGCTGCCTCCTGCACACCCCTTACTGGAGATGTGCCCACAACCAAGGTACATGCCCTTGACCGGAATCAAACCTGGGACCTTTCAGTCCCCAGGCTAAGGCTCTATCCACTGAACCAAACCGGTTTTGGTCGACACTGAAAATTTGAAGAAAAATGAGTCAAGAATATGACTAAAGAATTTCAACCAAGCAAATTGGAACATTTTATTCTACAATTTATTTATTTTTTTGTCACCAGAAAGCTTTTCTTCCTCCATTTTCCCAATGCTTTAACCAGCCTTCAACATTTCTTGAAGAAATATCCTAAAGGTACCCCAAACCCAAATAGATGTATTTTTAGGCTGCCAGTGGGGCCGGATATGAGGTTGCACTTATCAACATGACCTTTTGAGAAAATAGAATGTTCCCAAAGACTTCACAACAACTAGATTTATAATCAACCCTGAAGATTTTAGAGATGGATTAGTTTGCTTTCTAGAGTAGCAGAAGATTGGCACCAGGGGAGGCCCTTGCAGCATATGGCCCTGTCCATCTGGAAGGAGGCAGTGTGTTCTTATTGCCAAGTACTCACTGCATGTTTAGGTTTAGACAAGTCTAAATGAAATGAAATAAATGTGTATTGTACTAAGGCAACGTGTCTAATGCTTTAAGTTATACATAAAGGAAATGTAAAGGAAGATAGATCTATCCTCTATCCAGATCTATCCAGAAAAGATGAATGTTGAGAAAGGCAATTTAAGTTAGGTCAGCAAACAACACTAACACATCTAAGGATTCTCTAGCTTTGACACAAGTAAATATTGTAGAACTAAAATAAAGTAAAATACCATGAACACAAGGGTCTTATCTCTGTTGTTAATCATCATATGCCGAGTCACCAGCACAATGTTTTGTATATAGTAAGCGCCCAAAATATTTGTTGTACTTTTGAATAGGCAGAATCATAAAATTTATATCTACCAATATACTCAGATCCTTAGCCCTTTCTGTTGCTTAAACAGGGCTGATTTTTTTCTTTTAATTTCACTTTTTAATATATAATGATTACAACTTGTAACATAAATAGTATAAAATAAAAGGTGGGGAAAAGAAAATTAGGATCTCCTGTCACTGCTAATGTCATTCTGACTCCTTATAACCTTAGGGAAACTCCTC
>JAAGEH010002534.1:5065662-5082753 GCA_011751065.1 Lasiurus cinereus
AACACCTTTTCATGTGATGGTTGGCATTTATATTCCTCTTTCTGTGGATTCATAACGTGCATGCATTTTTAAATTTGCAATCTTAGTGAGTCCTCTTAGTTTCTGCCAAGTTTTGTTAGTGGCCACAAAGAATTCCTTTAAAAAATACATTTTTATTGATTTCAGAATAAAAGGGAGAGGGAGAGAGAGATAGAAACAGTAATGAAGAGAATGAGAATGAATCATTGATGGGCTGCCTCCTGCATACCCCACATAGGGCACCCCAGGTATGTGCTCTGACCCAGAATTGAACTGTGACCTCCTACTTCATAAGTCAATGCTCAACCACTGAGCAACACCAGCAGGGAAAATATTTTCAAATAAGTGATATGCCTTCTCACCACTCCTGACCAATAGTCCAGAATCAGATAACACTGTCTTGTTCAGAAGAAGTAAAAGGGGAGAAGAGAAGAGAGAACAGTAGACAATGACTAGAGAGATTAAGTGGTAGAGTTTGAACTCCCAGGTGGTATAATTTTGAATTCCACACTTGCTAAAAAGAGGTATGCGCTGGCCCATTAATGAGAAGGGGACTGCGGTAATTTGGGGTTTTGCTATGGTCCTCGCTAGCCCTCTTCACATAGGTAGTGGGAATAGAGAGCATTAGAATTTAAAAAAAAAACTATAAAAGCATCACAATTCTGCATAGGATTTGCAAACAAAGGTGAATTTATTTTTTAATGCCCCCACACACAGTTCTTGTAAACAAGTAAGGGAAATACATGTCTATAAATATTTTACTAATCTCTCCATCCCTGTAGAGATTGCACAACTAGGAGAATAGCTTCAGTCATCAGACCTGTACACACTGTGAGTGAATCAGAAGAGGCAGGTGAGGGGTTCTCATGTTTTCATTTTCAAGCATAAGTAATTCTGATGTGCTTTTGCTTACAACACATCAAATGACATCTTTCACCTATTTATGTGTCAAAACTATGGGGTGATACATTGAGGAATCATACCTAAAAAATCCATTCTCCTTAGTTTATTGCCATCCTTCAGAAAGAACTTTTCTATTCAACTTTCTCCATTTCTAACACTAACTTAAAAATAACTAAAAAACAAACCTGACTTTTTTTCATTTGTTATGATTTATCAGTCATTATTGTCATCACTTCTTGCCTCATGCACCGCTTACTGGCTTGTGCTGAAAATAAAAATAATTGAAAGAGGTGAGTCCCATCCACAGAGAGCAGTGCTGATAACATGTGAAGGGAGAATAAAGAGGATCCTAAAAGTGATAAGAATGAATATATCATCTTTTAAAAATAGGGATGGGCTCAGATTTCCCTCTGTTGCTGTAGAAGGATTATTTATAGATCTATATAAGAAAACAGTTTCAAAGAAGATCCACTCCCAGCTCCCTGGCTCTTGAAGCAAAGGCAAGGTCAATTCCCCTCCTCAGTAGAGTAGCTTGTGATAAAGAAGCTGGTCCTCCCTCAGTGGTCCACATGGCTGAGCCATGCGCATCTTTTCTTTGACATTAGTGGGACTGGGTGTCCCTCAAGGCCTGTGGACTTATAATTTTGCAAGGAAGACTTCAAGTTCATAGATTTGCACATTCAGAAAATCTTTCCTATATTCTCCTTTATTCTTTCATCTATCGTTATTTAAAAAAATAAAAAATAAAGCAAGCATGTACATTTAAGGGAATTTGACATGTTGGGGATGTGAAAAGCTGTTCAAATCACACCTATGCATTCTCCATTTATCCTATAAAACAACACCAATCTTTGACAAAATTTGGAGTCAGTGTTAGGAGAGATGTATTTTTTTTTTATTAATTGAAATCAGCAAATTACCCAACAGCCAGAAGAATGAGTCAGCAACATTTTAATAATTGTATTTACTCTGAGAAAACCAAAGAATAGTTTTCCATTGGATAAACATGGTTCCATGTTTGCTCAATGACAATTTCAAACTGGAAAATAAAATTGTTTTTCAGAAACTTCAGAATCACATAACTCATTTTTGAAAATAGAAGTCTTACAATAGTTTGGGGTTTCTTTTTTTAAGTACTGCGGAAACTAATCCTTGATATGTTTGAGCAGTAAATTTCCTTTGGTCCTTATTTTAGTCATTTCCTTCATTCCATGAACAGGATATGGGAGGAGTGGCTGTTTCCCATTTATCTAATCTATCTCTAATCTTGGAAACTAAAGGTTCAACTCAACTTCATTCTTGCCAGTAGGCTGACTGAAGGGAATTACTCAGCTGTAGTATCCATCCATTTAATTATCCTTATGAGACATTAATCCTTCTAGATAGCAATGGTTAGGGATGGACAAAAAAATCTGTCTCCCATTCAAAAATACTTAAAAGCTCTCTATAATGAGCACATAGAAACTGTAACAGAGTGTTCATTGCTGCAAACAGCTTCAAAGTAGTATCATGCAAATATGAATTTTTATACTATAATAGTTATTTTCTTTTCTATGGTGAATTTTTAATTGTTTAATGGTTGAATAATCATAGTGTAATAAGAATAATCAATCTCCTTTTCTTCATGTATGAAGAGCATGTTATTGATCCTGCAACACTGGGCCTATAAATCAGATTATAGTCTAGCAATGAGGAAAACTTGGAATTTTCTGTTCAAAATAATGAAAATGGGAAAGAAATAGGAAAAAAATAATAGTTGGCTTCAAATGCAAAATCTGGAAGCAAAGTGTGAAGGGAAGCTTGTAATTGTGTACTAGACATTTGTTTTCTGTGCTGGGATGAGACACAAACAGAATAGTGATATAAGGATTAAAGGCATAACTATTTTTAAGATCAAAAGACTTGAGAAAGTTTGTTGCATTTGCCATTGGTCTATGGATGACTAAACATTTTATTCTTTGTAAACAAAAGAAGAAACAGGTTTTTGCTTTCCTCACCGGTTACCTGACATCATCTCCTTTCAGAAAGTCTGCCTTTTGAAGAAATTAGTGATGTATCTGGGATTCTAGGAGTTTGCTTTGCTTGCTGGTAGAAATCATCTGACTTTGGATATTTATCCCAGGATACAAATGGGAAGAATAAGAAATTGGGAACAAGTTGAGGACTAGAAATGCAATGGTGGTCCATTTTTAAAAATGCTGTTATGGTAAAATTCTTTAGTTTACAAACTTTGCTAAGATTTCACTTTCATTTTCATTTTCTACTTGCAAAAGAAGTAATTATCAGCCCTGACCATTTGGCTCAATGGATAGAGTGTTGTCCTGTGGAGTCCCAGGTTTGATTCTGGTCAGGGCATGTACCTTGGTTGCAACACATCCCCAAGTAGGAGGTGTGCAGGAGGCAGCTGATCAATGTTTCTCTCTCATCGATGTTTCTAACTTTCTATTCTTTTCCCTTCCTCTCTGTAAAAAAATCAACAAAATATATTTTTTTAAATGTAATTGTCTTCCATTTTGTCTCAAGTTTGAATTCTAAAAGTAAATTTTAAAATATTACTTAAGTACAACAACAATAACAAAAAGCCTAAGTATAACTTTGAAACAAACTGGATATGATGATAAAGAGCACCCACACTCCTAAATGGATATGTGCTTGTTCAGTCTGGGAATCCAGGTCCTTTGGACCAGAAATGACTTGCGTAGGTAATCTGATCCTTTAATTTCTATCTTCTGCTCTGGGAGAAGTAAGAAAGGCCTCCTGTCTGTGATGTTATTGGAGGCAAGAGAAATGCAGATCAGGTTGTATTCATTAATCTTTTAGAGCTCTTTGAAAGATGACACAAGAAGAAGCATAATTAAATTTGCATTTAGAATTAAAATTCAAAAGGATATGGAGGATAATTACTGTATAAGCAAATGTAAAATAAAAATCTTGCAAAAAGTAAAGTGTTCATCAGTGTAATACTGTAAAGTTAAAAGAATGGCCATAAATGGTGTCTTCTGAAACTCAGTGGCCTAAGTGAAGTCTGCACCTCAGGAAAAGATCATTTCATTATAGGACACTTCTAGCAATTAAAGGTTGTGAGTAGAAACGATTCAAGGCTAACTCTGCCTTTCTTCCCCTGTAATGACAAGTCTTCTCCCAGGAAAGCCTGCCTTCAGATAGAAAATAATCTCCTCACCAGAACTTTTAATGGTGGGGATTGTTCTTTAATATCCTAAATCTCCATGCATAAGATCTCAACAACATTCCATCAGTAAGTTAGTGATCTCTAATCCCAGGTGCTCTATTGTCCTTTACAATTAAACATATTTTCTCTATTACACACTATAAACATTTAATAATAATTTTATACTTTGTCAGTATCTTTTAATTAATCATCTAAGTACTTTATTCAACTCACAGTCTTATCTTAACATGGTTTCACCAGCAGCCTTTCCAACCAGAGGGAATACACAATCTGAGAATGTTAGTGTGGCTGCTATATTTTTCCATTGCATAAACTTACCCATTTGTTTGTCAATAAAAAGGATTGCTCACAGAGGTTAGGGTGGATCTGAGACTGCAGGTGGATGAAATGGGAGTGAGCTTTCAGAGTTGACAGTACTGGAGGAAGGAGAGCAAATGGGCCATTACAGAGATCTGAAGTGTTCTTCTTCATTCTTCTTTCTTGTTTCTAAATCTAAACTAGTAAGTCTAACAATCAAACTGTGGCAATAACTAGAAACCAAGTATTATGAAGAATTAAACATCTTCTTTCTGACGTGTTATAAAATCTCAGACTGTGACAGGAGTGCAGCCAGGTGAGGCCCTGAAGAGGGCAAAGCACCACACCCAGAAGCTACTTCATCACTCCTCCTGTCAACACTATGACACATCAACATTTTCCTTGAAAAAGAAGTCAAAGTCATTCTTGGTTGTAGGTTCTTGCTATTCATCATGTTGAATATTTCTTTCCACTTCCGTCTGGCCTGCATAGTTTCTATTGAGAAATCAGCTGACAGTCGTATGGGTGCTCCCTTGTAAGTAATTAACTGTTTTTCTCTTGCTGCTTTTAATATTCTCTCTTTGTCTTTTGCTCTTGGCATTTTAATTAGGATGTGTCTTGGTGTGGTCCTCTTTGGATTCCTTTTATATGGGGTTCTGTGTGCTTCCTGGACTTGTCATTTTATTTCTTTTACCAGATGTGGGAAGTTTTCAGTCATTATTCTTTCAAATAGGTTTTCAGTATCTTGCTCTCTCTCTTCTTCTGGCACCCCCACAATTCTGATGTTGGTACGCTTGAAGCTGTCCCAGAGGCTCCTTACATTATCTTCACATTTTTGGATTCTTTTTTCTTCTTGCTTTTCCAGTTGAGTGTTTTCTGATTCTTTATATTACAAATCTTTGACTTGATTCTTGCCTTTCTCTAGTCTGCTGTTAGGTCTCTGTATAATATTTTTTATTTCAGTCAGTGTATGTTTAATTTCTAGTTGGTCCTTTTTCATCTCCTCTTGGGTCTCACTAAATTTATCCATCTTTTCTGGGATATTCTTGAAAAACCTTATAACCGTGGTTTGAACTCTATATCCAGTCATTTGTTTTCCTCCATTTCTTTTGTTTGTGATCTCTTCCTTTGTCTTGGCATTTTCACTATGCCAGGAGAACTTCTGTGTTGGATTCAGCCTTATGATCCAAGACTTGCAAAACTGCAAAGCCTCTCTGTTGAGCTTGGGATGAGTGGAGTCTCAGGCTTAAGGGACCACCTTGCCTTGCAGTCGGCCCCACCCTCCATGACCCCTGAGTCTCATGTGATTGCAAGCAATAATACAGTACTCTATGCAGCAAAGCTATCATTCAGAATTGAAGGGCAGATAAAGAGCTTCACAGATAAGGAAAAGCTAAAGGAATTCATCAACTCCAAACTAGTATTATATGAAATGCTAAAAGGTGCTCTTTTAGAAGAGGAAGATGAAGAAAAAGGTAAAAGATTAAAAATTATGAACAACAAATACATATCTATCAACAAGTGAATCTAAAAATTAAGTGAATTAAAAATTTGATCAACAGAATAAACTGATGAATATAATAGAATCAGGAGCACAGAAAGGGAGTGGACTGATAATTCTCAGGGGGAAAGGGGTAAGGGATATACAGGGAGAGACTGGACAAAAATCATACACCTATGGATGAGGTCAACGGGAGGGAGGTAAAGGTAGAGGGAGGGGTGGGAGCAGGGTGGAGGGGAGCTCTGGAGGAGAAAAAAGAGAAACAAATGTAATAATCTGAATAATAAAGATTTAATTTAAAAAAAAAAAGAAAGAAGAAGTCAAAGTCAACTCCCCCTTGTCATCTCCCAGGCCTGTGAACTGTGATTAGGTTCCAGTGTGCTGTGGCTTATTACATCTCCATGCATAAGATCTCAACAACATTCCATCAGCAAGTTAGTGATCTCTGATCCCAGGCACTCTATTGTCTATTTAGGCTATTTTGTTAGGAGACCATGTTTGACTGGCATGCAGCTCCCATTCTTAAGGTTGGAATTATTGATGATATCTCTACTGCTCTGAATAGTGAAGATTTGACCCTTTAGTTGAATTGGTTTTTTATTCTTCTCTTTCTGGGAGAGGAGAAAATATAAGAAGTAAGAACTACTCAAAATTCAAAAGAGCAAAAGAGTTCCAGGAATGAAAACAGTCACGCATGTCACTTATCAATAGCTTATTTGTCAATGCCTACAACATAAAGACTTGGAAGAAAACCCAAGCTTGAATGAAAATCAAAATGCTAGCTTGTCGTCTTGGTAACTACCACTCTCTAGGTGAGTGGCCAGAGAAAAGCAGCTTTTTTGCATCTAAACTTGTAGAGTTCTAAGAGCCAGACATGAAGCCCCATTCTGCAAGACACGCCAAGTCAAAATTTAGGTTAAATATGTATATTTTATGTGGAAAATAGTACAATAGGACTTTAATATGTATCTTCAAATATTCCTGGATTCTGTCACAACTTCTACAAACTAGCCTCCCTTTTATTTTGTAAATTCACCTCTTATTAAGGAGCGATCAGAAGTCACAACTTGAAAACTTAAGGATATAATTTAGTAAGTGATTCAATTGCTGTCACAGATGTAAACATATACTATTTTTTTTCTAGCCTTTTAAATTCCAAGCCCTAGCTGGTGTGGTTCAGTTGGTTGGAATGTCATCTCGTGCACCATAGCAGGGTGAGTTCGATTCCCAGTAAGGGCACATACCCAGGTTGTAGGTTTGATCCCCTGGTGGCGGTGGGGGGAGGGGGGACGTGTGTAGATGGTAAGTGATCAATGTTTCTCTCTGACATCAGTGTTTCTCTCCCTCTCCTTTCCTCTCTTTCTAAAATCAACACAAACATATCCTTGAATGAGGATTACAAATAACAATAACAAATTACAAACATAACTTTAGAACTTGATAGGGAAACACTATACATAACCTCTATTGCCCACATAAAAAGCAATCATTGAGTGAGACACAGCCTTTATGGGCATGATAGTATTTCATTGAGCATCCCCAACATGAGAAGTTCCCACTTTAAGGTCCCATTTAGAAGCAGGATGTGATGACAGAATAAGGATAGATAAATTCTGGGTTTTATAACATAAAAAACAACATAGCTTTACCAATTAATGCATGTGAATGATAAGTTGAAATGGACTGTGAGTTTCCACTAATATTGCTGAAGGTTTGGAATATAATAGCTACTTGGTAGATAACTTGTAAAATGGCAGACACATTTTTATCTATTCAACAATTTTCTCCTGTTAATATTTTTGATGCATGCATGAGACTTTGTGACACTTAAGTTTTCCTCTGGAACTTGTTAAAATACAGAGAAATATCAGTTAGCTCCCCATTTTTGGTCTGTGAATGGAAATTCTGAGGACAGAAAAGAATGATCTCACCCAGCTCATGAAACCTACATAAATCATAAAACAGCCTTTTGGGAAGTTTTGATTGTTGTTTTTTTCCCCCTCATTTTCTCTGCACTTATTTCTCTTGAAAATAAGATGTACAGGACATGGCTGAAGTGAGTGACTGACTGTGTGGAAGGGAACAAAGGGAGTTTGTGTGGGATTGAACAAAGCCAGAACCAACCAAGCCATGTCAGTTTCATTGTTTTTGTCCAGAAGAGATAAATTCAGAGGTTAGTTCTAATTCACTACTGTTTCCAAGTGAATTCAACCTGAATGCTGTGTTTGCAGAATGTTAATTATTTCATCTTAATCCCAAATAAGTCAGACATTCCAGTGTGAATACTCCCACAGCAACTTCAGGTCTGCCCTCTCTTGCATAAGGGTTCTTCTGGGACCCAGAGCCTTTCATTACCTGGTTATTGAATACAGCATCTCAACTACTCTGCAAATGCTCAATTAAAAAGCTGCCATTTAGAATCTGTGTAGCTGACCTAAACAACACACTTTGTCCTTTTTTTAAAAAAGGAAAATATAGAAGTGTCATAAGAAGATTGTTTTTAAATCTAGAAAATCTTTTCAGCACACATAGAGATGTCCTATAGTGACACTTGCAATTGACTTTTCAACTTAATTTTTTTTCTTCGTTCTTCTCCATTAATGTATCTCTTACACATTTTGAGGAAAAACTCAAATTTAAATCTAAATTAAATTAGGCCAAATAATTAGAAAATTTTTTGTTGTTAACAGTCATATGATTTGAGTTGGGGACATATTCAAGGATTGTTTCTGATAAAAATCAAGAGAAATGTCCACTTCTATATCAATATAAATTGAATCAGGGATTAAAAAGTATTAGAACAGTAATTACTAAGGTTATAATTTCACTTATAATCTTAACTTGATCATCTTCCCCTGAACCAGGACAAAAGTAGTCTTAAATCAGTGAGAGTAATATACATTCATTTTCTAGGCATATTTGTTATTTCACTTTCCTACCAGATTTTCTGTAAGTGTTGTGCCATTTATATATAGCCAGGCAGATTTGAGTACGTATCTCAGTTAAACCTCATGATAGTTGTTGACACTTAACTTCTTTCTAATTGAGTTTTCTCACTTGTAAAATGGGCTAAAGACTTACCACTTTATTTTGAAATAATATAACAAGAGTACATAATGAGCAATGCATATATTTTTGTACATAATGAGCAATATATATATTTTCCCTAACGTGTGTAACCATGACATGTGGGATAATTTTCATTCAAAACCTACATAAAATAGATGGGGAAAGTGACTATGATATAAAGAAAAAATGATGGGCATTTAGAATGATAGAGGTTTTTATTTAAGTCTCAGCTTTACCTCTCTCTCTCTCTCTCTCTCTCTCTCTCTCTCTCTCTCTCTCTCTCTGATTGTAATCTCCAAATTTCAAGCTTTGTATTCATGAAATAGGGATAGAAATATTTATCTTATAAGATTTTGGATGATTGAATGTGCAATGTACCTACCATAATGCTTGCCTGACACTATGTAGAACACCAATGAATGGTCACTGATATTATTTATTGTCCTAATTTAAATCAAAGAGGACAATGTCAATATGATCAGAGGTCACGCTGGAGAAAGGTCAGTTATGAGTGGAGTATAAATAATAAAAGACTAGAAATTCAAAAAATTTAATGAAATAATGTAGATATTATTTTGATAATAAGTTCACAATGAAAATAAGGACTTCATGCTAATTTAGCAAAATCTTGTACTAATTAGAATACAAAATATATTCCATTGCTTTCTGCTACTTAACTTTCCTGACTCAAATATTGTTGTATTCCTCATTTGTTGTTTCTTACCTGAGGGAAATAACATTTTTTCTCCTCAGATTGAGCAGGGAAAATGAAAGTCTGACAAAATTACATAAGGGTTACTTTTGTCATCACTTATATTGTACTTTTACTTTGACAGTTCATAATCATTCCTTGTGAAGTTATGTCATATTTTTCTTTTATTACACCAGACAGCCTGTATTACAAATACTTTAAATAGGAATTAATATTCTTTAATTATCTTTCTCTATTGAATTTTACAGTGAATCAATTTGCCAATGATATGTAGAAAAGATAAATCAACATCAATTATCCCTATTAATTTGGTACATTAAAAGGTTTACCAAATGCTTAGAATAAAATGAAAATTTATTTGTTTTCATCTGCCTTCCAGCAACACAAATTGTCCAAGTTCTTTATTGATATATACTTTCTATCTTTCTTTTTTTTGTATTTGTTTTGTATTCAATGTGAGAAAAATGTTTGCAAAGCAACTGGTTGGAAAGCCTATTAAGAAGCAGTTCAGAATTGTAGATGTTCTGCCACAATCCCATTGTACTCTACATAGGCTTCCATAATGTGTGCATCTATATCCTTCACATTCTTATACCAGAGCCTCTTATAACCAGCACATAGTGACCGGTTTCAATGTTAGGAACAATGAAATAACAGGGAACAGAATCCTATCTAATAAAGAGTTAATATGCTAATTAACACTCACACCATCACTAATATGGTAGCACCCACAGCCAATAAGGAGGGAATATGCTAATTAACAGCCATTCCTTCAAAGATGGTGGTGACCACAGCTACAAGATGGCAGTGCCCAGTCACCTCAGCCCTGCCAGGTCAGCAGGTGTGCAGAAAGGTCAGGCCCACCCCCAGGCAGACCTGGCCACTCCCCATGCCTACTTCCAGAGTCCCCCAGTCCCCTCAGCCCCCCAGCTTCCCAGGGCATGCCCACAGCTCAGGCAAGTCTCAGATGGTGGCTGCCTGAGGTGCAGGTACCCAGGGCTGGCCAAGTCTTGTGCTGTCAGCAGTGGCAGCAGCAGAGGTGTATGAGGCATCACCTTCCCTTGATTACCAGGTTGCCTCCTGCCTTTGAGGGCTCTCGGACTGTGAGAAGGAGCAGGTTGGGCTGAAGGATCCCCCACTCCAGTATATGAGAACTAAAATGCCATGTCAAGATAGGCAATTTAGACTGTGATTTTATTCAGATCTCCTTAGCTAGAGTGGAGGAGACAATTCAGACATTTTGCTAACACTTCAAGGTCAAGGTCATTGTTTTAGTCTTCAAGAGTATTCATAAATCAGTAAGAGTTAGAAAGACTTTAATCCCCAGCAAAATTTATTTATTCAAAAAATATTTATTGGGTGTTGTCTATGGGCCACTGATTTCTAGTTTCCAGAGTTAGCAATGAACATAACGGACAAAAATCCTTATCTTCATATAGTTTATATTTTGGGAGTGTAAGCAGATAACATAAATAAGGAAACTATGTAATAATGTCTGTTGGCAATACCAGGGAAAATAAATTACAGAAGTGTAATGGGCTGTTAGAGTTGAGGAGTCTTACATTTTTACATAGGGTGGTCAAAGAAAGCCTTGCTGAGCAAAGGCCTAAAGGAGGTGGGAGCAGAGAAGAGCTGTGTAAATACCTGGACTAAGTGTGTTCCTACAGAGGGGACAGTGTATTGAAGGCCCTATGTAGGAGCAGGACTCATGTTTAAAGCACAACATGGAAGGCAGGGTTGTGGGAGCCAAGCAAGTGATGGCAGGGTTGGAAAAATAATGTCAGAACTTCCTGGCTATCGTAAGGCTTTGACTTTTCTTTGAGTGAGGAGAACAAATAGAGGGATTTTAGTATTAGAGTTTCATCATGTGACTTGCATTTGAAAATCATTCATCTGCTTTCTGTGTATAGAAATGACTGAACAAAGTGAGTGAGTAGGAGACTATTACAAGTGGCTTAGGAAAGATGATGATGGCTGGACTCTGGGCTGAAGTGGGGAGGGCAGTGTGATGGTTGGGATATACTTGAAATGAAAGCCCCAAGCACATGTTATTTTATTTATTTATTTATTTTGCATTATCTTAGATCAACAATATTAAGGAACGTCTCAATCTTGGGGGGGAAAAAAAAGTAGTTTCCTGGAAAATCTTTATTACCTAATTAAGTTGAAAAAATACTTTCTAGTGGTCTCCTGAGTCTTTTCTCACTTCACCATCCTTATCCCTATTAGAATGCCAGAACTCAGCAACTCTTGTGGGTGAAAAGGTGGGCCCTAAACAATGATCTCTCCTTCCATATTCATTAGGAATGTTGTACTTGGCACAATGGATTTCCAGTAGCTAAAGGCTCATTTCCTTAGGTCAACACACCATTTGGCAGTTAACAAAGACTTTCCTGATGAATCTTAAGATACAGAGCAAGCAGCAGGCAGGAACAATATCCAGTTCTGGAAATCCAATGGAAGTTTTGAATTTACACTCAATGTGATGTGGAAATCTAGTGTAATCCCCTTCTGCTAACCACCCAATGTTTAAAATAAAGAGCAGAAATTAAATAGCTATCATAAGAAATTAGAAGTCAGAAGCACAGAGTTTTATACTAGAGTGTTCCTACAAAAATTAACTTTTTTGATAGTGGTAAAAGATGACATAACACTAAAGAATAAGTCTTTTTGTACTTTCAATGATACTGTTATGTAACTGCTGTCTTGATTAATGTTCCATATAAAGTCTGAAATTTCAATGATATTGGTTTACATGTATTAAGTTCTTATATTTCCCTCCTGAATTTAAATCTTACACAAGAAAGTACTATATCTTGGGATGCCTCCACTCACCAGCTAGTCAATAAACATTTTTGACCTGATATATATTTTACACAGTTTCTTCACTTTCTCAGAAGATATTTTTAAGGTAAAATATGATACCACACATTTGAGAAAATTCTAAAAACAGAAAAACACCATTTTCAGGATCACATCAGGAGTACAAGTATCTTCATTTCAATGTCTATCACTAGAGAATGCTGGAGGCAGTTCACTGTGCAACAACACTCCTCCTATGAATGTCCAGCACAAATGATGTAAAGATAACAAACACTTTCTGTGTCAGCATGCTAATCATATCACATGTATTAATTACCCCATTTAACATTACACTTTATTTCTAACAATAACCTACTCACATTTATGACTTTACTACAATGCAAACATGTTTGTAAATGTTTTAGAGGTATAAAGCCTTTCACCAATTCTGCTAGTGAAAAGCAAAGGCTTAGAGGTTAATTAATAGGACCATAAGCAAAGATTTTCACCCAGGTAGAAAGCTTACACTCTTAACCACCATATACTTAGGTTATATCATGACTTAAAATAACTGCACATGTGTGTCAATGTGTCTGTATATGGATTTACACAAACCATTGCATTGTTTCATGAAAAAAGTTTGCTGAAATTTGTTTTCCTTTTTTAAGATAGCAATCCAGAATGCATGAATTATCCTGTTTTCTAACATCATATTCTTCTGCTTGGTACTTATGCATGTGCAAAAGGACAGGCCAAGGCTTTGTAGGTAATTTTGCATGTTATGTGGCCACAAGAAGCATCCAAATATAGCATGGATGTGTAGAAAGCTATCAAGAATCTTTTTAAACAAATAAATAAGATTGGACTTTTGCCATCCCCTGATGCTTCACTCAATACTGCAGTTTGTGAAACCTCAGCCTAAAGTTATTTTTCTGTGAATGCATTTTGTATTAATTATATATAATGGCCTATCAAAATTCATCATATTTATAATAATATATTTATAGGTACATATTATAAGGTATAATTATAATAATATAATTATTTGTGTCATTTTTATTTTTTTTTTCTATTAAATGCAATTCTTTGTCATGGTGCACTTTCTTTTTGGTGCTGGGAAAATTGGACAGATACATGCAAAAAAAATGAAACTAGACCACCAACTTACACCATATACAAAAATAAACTCAAAATAGATAAATCACTTAAACATAAGATGGGAAACCATAAAAATATTAGAGGAATCCACAGGCAGCAAAATCTCAGATATATGCCAAAGCAATTTCTTCACCAATGCAGCTCCTAGGACAATAGAAACTAAAGAGAAAATAAACAAATGAGACTACATTAAAATAAAAAGCTTTTGTACAGCAAAAGAAACCATCAATAAAACAACAAGAAAGCCCATTGCATGGGAGAACATATTTGGCAATGATATTTCAGGTAGGGGTTTAATCTCCAACATTTCCAGGGAACTCATACAACTTAACAAAAGGAAGATAAACAAACCAATCAAAAAATGTGCAATGGACCTAAATAGAAACTTTTAAAAAGAGTACATAAGGAAGGCCAAGAGACATCTGAAAACATGCTCAAAGTCATTACTCATCTGAGAGATGCAAATCAAAATGACAAAGCAATACCTTCTCACACCTGTCAGAATGGTTATCATCAATAAGTCAACAAATGACAAGTGTTGACGAAAATATGGAGAAACAAGAACCCTTATGCACAGAATTTTAAACTTACAGATGAGACATACAGGGCATATGGCATTATTTCAGTGTAAGTATATGCAGATATAGCTATATTAGTAAAAGTATAGCGTTAGAGGAAACAATTGCCACTGGAATTAATACTTTTTACTATTTTTTTGACTATTGAGACCTATACAATTCTATAGTAGATTGAATGTTCATAATTCAAGTGATTCAAGATTTTCTGCTTTGGTATAATAAACTAAGGACTCTATTAGACACAGTCCTGTTGGAGGTTCTACTGCTAGTTACAAAACCTAAAGCAACTATTGGTTATATGTTAAATTTCTCTGCCTAAAAATACCAACATCTTAATTTTTAGACTCATTTCTAATAATGCATACTTGAAAAAATAAGTATTTTGGAACACAAAACAACCTCAACTTACATAAACAAATGTGTGTAACTTCCTTGGGAAAGGTTTGTTGTTTAATTTGTTTGTGAAGGAAGTAATTGATTTTTCTTGGCAGATCTGATAAAAATAACTACGCCTTGATTGTCTAATCTAGAGGTCATGTCCTCCTCAGAAATCATCAGTACATAACTCAGATTTAAGTAAATTCAAGTTCTCCTGGGGCTCTCTTATGATATGTGATTATAACACGCTACCATGTAGCTTCTTAGCCATAAAATTACTAACGTTAAATTATTTTTAAGTTTAAAAAGTATATATATGAATGTATATGTACATATACAGTATATTTTTTGTTTTTTGTGTGTAATCTATAATAATAAAAACATACTATCCTAATTAGACTGGACAGTTGAACGACCTTTTTGACATCTTAACTGACATCTTTCATTGGGCCTCTAGTATATAAATAAGTATGGAAGTAATAAATCAGAAAGCAATTCAGCCATTAAGGATACATTTTTTCTGTGTCTCAATGGTTGAGCATCGACCTACCTATAATCCAGGTGAGCATGATTTGATTCTGTGCCTGGACTGTGGGCTCAATCCCTGGAGTGGGGCATGTAGGAGGCAGCTGATCAATGATTCTATCTCATCATTAATGTGTCTGTCTCTCTCTCCCTCACCCTTCCTCTCTGAAATCAATAATATATATATGTATATATATTAAAAAGAATACATTTTTACTAATTTCCCATTAGTTCTGTGCACTTCTATAGTATCAGCCCCACTAATTCCAAGTTCAGGAAATGTTGGAAGCCTCAGTTAATAGTTTTTCTTGGTACTATATACAATGTGTGAAGGTAAAATTTCAAAACAAATTAATAATGCAGCTAAGATTGTAAAATTATTTTTCAACATATAAAATGAAAAATAATTCATTGACAAGCTCTATACAATATAATCAGAAATTATTCTTATACAGTGGTACCTCGAGATACGAGTGCCCTAACATACAAGATTTTTGAGATATGAGCCTTTGAGCGAGCAATTTTTGCTTTGAAATATGAGCAACATTTGAGATAGGAGTAATCGCACGAATTGGCCGGCTGCACATGACCCATCACTTTACTGCTCGAGCGTCTCATAGTTTCCCACTCCTCAAGGTTATGGGACGAATTAAACTCGTATCTCGAGGTACCACTGTATCTTAATTAGAGGAAGTATAGAAGGACTTTGCAGCATATTTTAGCAGTGTGTAGGCTAATGCATTTAATTGGATTATTTTTACAATTTACATTCTATATTAAATGATTCATATTATCACTATCATTAATTCAAATTAATGTAATATTGGAGCTGGTTAATTAAAGAGATAGTATAGACATATTAAATATGGATTTTAGTAAAACTGTGTGAGTTAAATATCCTTAATATCCATAATTTTCTTGTCAAACTTATGAAGAAACATTTGATAAACACACTTAGGCAGTATTGGACAATGACAAGTCAGAGGGATGATTTTAATGTTGGACTAATAAACAATATTATTAGGTTGAAGATATAGAGGGCATGCTGATAAAAATGTAAGATGACATGAAGATTTTAAAAAGTGACTTAATATAATGAACTGATAATTGTAATTTGAAAGATAATAATATAGAAAAATGAGCAAAATAAAAATGTAAAATGTAATGGAACAAATGTGGAATTTACACTTATGTTAAAAAATAAAATGTGTACAAAAATTAACTCTAAATGAATCAAATTCCTAAATGTAAAAGCTAAAATTATAAAACTCTAGTAAAAAAACAGAAGAGCTTCATGAAATTGGATTAAGCAATAATTTTTGAACATAATAACAAAAGTACAATGAACAAAATTAAAAATAGATAATGGAACTATCTCAAAATTTAAAACTTCAATGCATTAAACAACTCAATCTGTATAGTAAAGTCATAGACACAGACAACAGTGTGGTGAAGCCTAGAGGGAAGTGGGAATGCTAGGGAAAGGTGTGCAAAGGTAAGGGGAAAAGGAACATCTGCAATAGTGTCAACCATAAACCTAAAGTTAAAAATAGTAAAAAGGTAACTTACATAAGGGGAAAATATTTTTAAATCATGTATCTGGTCAGGAATTAAGATCCTACAATTCAGCAATAAAAATAAATAATCCAATTTAAAAATGACAAAATTATTGAATGGATATTTCTCCAAAGAATATATAAAAATGACAATAAGCATATAAAAAGCTGCTTAAAGTCATTAATCATTAGGAAAAGCAAATCAAAAGCCATAATGACATATAACTTCACACTTATTTGGCTAGCTATTATAGTGAAAGAAAAAAAAGAGGGAGTAGAAGGAAGAAGGAAGAAAGAGAGGAGAGAGAGAAATGAAGGAAGAAAGAAAGAGAGAAGAAAGAAAGAAAACAAAAAGGAAGGAAGGAAGGAAGGAAAGGAGGAAGGAAGGAAGGAAGGGAGGGAGG
>JAAGEH010002534.1:5082853-5268204 GCA_011751065.1 Lasiurus cinereus
GAGGGAGGGAGGGAGGGAGGGAGGGAGGGAGGGAGGGAGGGAGGAAGGAGAAGGAAGGAAGACAGGAAGAAAATTAAAATATTGGCAATGATGTGGGGAAATTAGAACCCTTGTGGTAATAGGAATGTAAATGGTGCAAGCCACTATGAGAAACAGTATGATGGTTCCTCAAAAACTTATAAATTGAATGACCATATGACTCAGAAATGCCATTGCTGGATATATATCCAAAAGAATTTAAAGCAGAGTCAAAGAGATATTGGTGCACCTGTGTTCATAGCACCATTCTTCATAATAGCCAAAAGATAGAAGCAACCTATGTGCTCATGAATAGATAAATGAATAAGCAAAATATGGTTTAACATACAATGGACTATTATTCAGTTTTAAAAAGGAAGGACATTTTTGTACATGCTATAATACAGAGATCATTGTGCTAAATGAATTATATCAGTCAACCCCCCAAAAAGACAAATACTGTCTGATTCCACCTACATGAGATACCTACAATAGTCAAATTCATAGAGCTAGGAACTACAATAATTTTGCCTAGGGTGGAGGGAGAGAATAAAGGAAGTTGTGGTTTGAGGTGTATAGAAGATCAGTTTTGCCAGATAAAAAGTTGTGGAGAAAATAGTGTACAACACTATTGTCAATATACTTAATACTACTGAACTGAAAACTTAAAATAGTTAAGATGGTTAATTTCATGCCATATGTGTTTTACTACATTTAAAAAAAAAATTAATTGTAGCACAGCCTGTGTGCTTTATTGGGTGAGTGTTGACCTATGAACCAGAAGGTCACAGTTCAATTCTGTTCAGAGCACATGCCTGAGTTGTGGGCTTGATCCCCAACAGGGGACATGCAGGAGGTAGCTGATCAATGATTCTCTTTTATCATTGACTAATAGCCCTGTGCAGGAATCCATATGCCAATAGCTCCCCAATAGCTTTCTGCAGTCCTCCAGTAGCTCTCTGCCTGCTGCCCACCCTCCTGTAGCTCTCCTGGCCTCCTTCTCCTGCTGCCCCCATAGCTTGCTGCCCTGCCCCTTCTATAGTTCTCTGTCACCCACTTATACTTTCCTGTCCCATGCTCCTGCTGATCCGTGATCCATTTGCATATTACATCTTTATTATAAAGGACTAGAGGTCTGGTGTACAAAATTCCTGCACAGGGTGTAGGGTGTCCCTTAGTTCATCCTGCACCCTCTCCAATCTGGTACCCCATGATGGATGTCTGACTGTTCTTTTATGCTGGATCCAGGTAGGACCAGGCCTAAACAGGCATTGGGACATCCTCTCACAATCCAGGACTGCTGACTCCCAAGTGCTTGCCTGCCTGCCTTCCTGATTGCCCCTAACTGCTTTTGCCTCCCAACCTGATCACCACCTAACCATTTTCCTGTCAGTGTGATTGCCCCTAACTGCCCTCCCTTGCAGGCCAGATTCCCCTCCTCCCCTAAGTGCTCTTCCCTGCAGGCCTGATCACCCACAACTTTCCTCCCCTGCAGGCTTGTTCATCCCCAACTGCCCTCCCTTGCAGGCCTGGTCCCCCCAACTGCCCTCCTCTGTTGGCCTGATTGCCTAAAACTATCCTGCCTTGCAGGCCTGGTCCCTCCCAAGTGCCCTCCCTTGCTAGCCATCTTGTGGTGGCCATCTTGTGTCCACATGGGGGCAGGATCTTT
The DNA here is from genome assembly GCA_011751065.1 of Lasiurus cinereus. Taxonomy (NCBI): domain Eukaryota; kingdom Metazoa; phylum Chordata; class Mammalia; order Chiroptera; family Vespertilionidae; genus Lasiurus; species Lasiurus cinereus. The sequence continues at coordinate 5,084,541 of JAAGEH010002534.1, forward strand.
GACCACATAGGGCAGCCATCTTGTGTTGTGGAGTGATGATCAATCTGCATATTACTCTTTTATTAGATAAGATGTTTCTACCTCTCTCCCTCTCTTTCTCTCTCTCTCTCTCTCTCTCTCTCTCTCTCTCTCTCTCCCCCTCTCTAAAATAAAAAATAAATAAAGCTTAAAAAGTCAATTGTAAAATTATCTGATTAAGGAGCTATTGTATCAGAACATTATCTTGCTTTAAAAAAAGAAAGAAGTTTTGAGTTGCACAGAAAATAACCACAAACTGTATTTAATTAATAGTGCATTTATAATGTGTGTCCAGAAAAGTTATAGTAAATTTATGTTGTAATACTTAATGTATTAAATCTAAATCATTTGTGCTGTTCATATGACATCTAGAGTACTATTTCCATGTCTGAACACTGTACTTAGAGACATATTTTCAAATCATAGGCATTTAAAACAGATCAAATGCTGTGGTGAGAAATCTGGAAATCATGTCCTACTGCAGATAGCAGAGTAAAACATTTCAGGGTTAGGCCTCTGTTATAAGAAATAACTGGACTTCAAATCAAACTCCATCACTGACCCATCAAGTGACCTTGAGCAAGCTCTTTAACTTCATGTGATATTTGGATCCTTGCCAATAAAATTATGATCCAAATAAATATGAAGTATTCTGTGATGCCCAGAGGAAGAACTCAATGTAATAAGCAAAGTGCAGAATATTGGCCAATATCATTATGAGTTTTATATTATACTAGAGGCCTGATGCATGCAAATTCATGCACTGGAGGAGGCAGGGGAGGAGTCACCTCAGTTCAGCCTGCCTGCTCTCACAGTCTGGGAGCCTTCAGGGGTGGGAGGCACCCCAGCGATCAGGGGAAGGTGATGCCCCCATCACAAGCCTTGGCTGGCCCTGGTTACCAAGCCTTGTATGGCCCAGGGCAGGTGGGCAGCTGCCATCTGGGATTTGCCTGTTCCTTGGGCCTGCCTGGGTGACTGGCCGCTGATATCCGAGGCTTGCCTGTGCCTGGGGCTGGCCCTGGGTGGCTAAGGGGCTGAGGGTGGGTCTGGCCGCACTGCACTCTTGCCACCCCACTGGTGGAGCTGAAAGGACTGGGGGACTCTGACAGGGCTAAGGGGCCTGGGTACCAGCATCTTTGTGACAACATGTTGGTCAATTTGCATATTACCTCTTTACTAGATAGGATTGCCAAAGAGTCTCTACAAAAACAAAGTCATAGTGAAATATAATAATTTAAAAGTATTTTTAGTGTTGTCCATGTGGAAATGGTTTATTCATGTTTGGACCAGAAGGGGTAACTAGAAATGTTTAATAGAAAGCAACAGAAAAGAAAATAGTTTTATCTGCAATTGAAGAATGTTCCACAGAATGAATGTTTGAAAATTTAGTAAGCTGCCCTAAAACAGCAGTGAGATCTCTGACATTGCTCTTCCTGAAGCAGTAGATAGTAGGCTACATGGCAGGGGCGTGTTAAGATGAATTTCTACTTTGATTAGGGTGATGTGCTGGACAATATTTCCTTCTATTATCCCATGATTCTATAACATGCATATTTTTCTTGTCAGTATTGACTCGGTGTTCCTCAGAAAGCAATTGCTTAATTCTGAAAAATTAGCCCAAGTAGAAGTTTAGATTCTAGTTCACATGTAACTTGGAAGTGGGGAAAAGATCAGCTTATCCAATAAGATCACTGGAAAAGTTCTTCAGTGCCCACCCCTCTGTGTGTTTATAATGAATGGGAGTTGATTTATAATGTGGATGCTGAATGTTTTATTTTTGTCATTTTGAATGGTTGCTAATGCTTGAACACACAATTAGAGCTGACCTACAGGCAGAGGGAGATAAAAGCTGGGATAGGAAGTATAGGCATTTACCTTCACATGGTTGTTGAAAAAGAAAGATAAGAGTGGAGGAAAAAGCATTGTAAAGCTATTGCATAAAATAAAAAGAATTTTTTCTGTTGGAGGAGAAACAAAAGAAGCTATTATTTGTTTGTTTGTTTAGAACTGCTGAGGTCCCAGTCACCAAAGTCTGCTCCCAGGAAAATAGAGTGTGAACCTATTAGCAACTTGAGCTGTATTAAAAAAAAGTGTAGAGTGCAGGTCATGGACCAGAATCAATCACTGCATTCTGTATAGGAGAAACCACATATGGGAGTTACATTTAATTTAATTTTAGACACACACTGACTCAGATTTGGTTTGGAAGTAAAGATGTAAAACAAGACATTGTTTGGAATCACATCATGGAAATGAATGGTTTAATTAAGCAAAGAAGATATATCTTTTGGAGGGAAACTATTGACCCCATTAAGATATTTGAAGAATTCTCATGTAAAAATAATATTCCCTCAAAAGGGTGAAGGTAGTCAGCAGCGAGTACTACCTCATAATGGAATGAACTGTCTTATAGTTAGATTCTTCACCTGCTGGTGATAGACACTGGATGATGGAAAGTGAAGTAGATACTATAGATCTACATTCTCATTGACTATTTTAAAATGACCACTTGTCTCATGAAAGAGAGATGAAAGAATAATGCTAGACAGTTGCTCCCAATTGCTTTGTCTTGGCTTCCAGTCTTTCTTGAAGCATTCAGATATTTTTATGGCAAGAAGTAAGAATTAATAACAAATCCAGAGATTTCAGAAAAATAGTGAGAAGGAGAGTGAGGACAAAGGGAATAGGTAGGGAGAGATCATCATTGCCAACCAAGAGTACAATAAAATAAGCAATCTGGAAAAAAATAGAGACCTAAGCTAAATTAGGAAGTTAGTAATATTCTACTCAACATTTATTTATTAAGGAATTAAGCATACTCTGGGGCTTTATTCTAGGGCAACCATGTCAATAAAAATACCTAGGATATTCTGATTTATTGGTTCCAAGCTCCGAATCCACAGAAAAGATTGGATTTTAATATCTTGGTAGAATTCATTGAAGAAACTATCAATCCAGTTACACAGAAACAACATTTAAGGTGATACTATCTTTTGTGAAAAAAATAAAGTGAATTTAAAATTGTTACATATGGAGAATATTATAATGAATGGAAGAATTTTAGAAGTTTGTATTAATTTGAATAGGATAGAAATTGTATGATGGGTAGAAAATTACAATAACAATATAACTAGAGGCCCAGTACACAAAATTCATGTACTTGTGGGGGGATTCCTCGGCCTGGCCTGCATCCTTTTGCAGTCCAAGAGCCCTGGGGGGATGTCCAACTGACGACTTAGGCCCAATTAGCCATCAGTCGGAGATCCTTAGCATTGCCACAGAGACTGGAGAGACTCCCACCAGTGCCACTGTGTTCCCCAGCCATGAGCCAGGCTTCTGGCTGAGTAGTGTTCCACCTGTGGGAGCACACTGACCACCAGGGGGCAGCTCCTGCATTGAGTGTCTGCCCCCTGGTGGTCAGTGTGTATCATAGTGACTGGTCATTCCACCATTTGGTCATTTGCATATTAGCCTTTTATTATATAGTATATGCTGTAGATGAAGTGCCCTAGAACCATAAGAAATGCAAAAAAGTCACTGTGAACTTATTATTGAATTAACCCCACTTAAAATCAAATTGCTCCCAACTGTCAAGCATATGCTGCACCTTGGGAACCAATGGGCTTAACCCTTTTCCTCTCTGTGCTTCATTTCTGAATACATACCCATATACCATGGGAATTGTAATCTCTTCTCTGCCTGCCTCACTGGATTGTCATGAGGAGGTTCTGCGCTAATAAACCTAGAAATGTTTCACCAAGAAAATGATGTCTAAATGGGAAGGGATTGTTATTTTTAAGCCCACGGGTACCCTCATAGGAAGCAGGTGCTGATTAGGGGAGGAGGGCATGATTGTTTCCTGGGACTGTAGCTATGGAAGCTTTGCAGAGGATCTGCAGGTCTCAGAGGTGTGGGGTCTGGCCAGCAGCCCTGTGGCAGTAGTCATCTCTGGAGATGCTGGCTAGCAGGGGGGGAGGATGGTGGTTGGGAGAACCTAGAGGGGGCAGGGAGGCCAAAAGGAGAGTAACTGTCAAACCTCCCTGCTTGGCACTATTCTTTAAATTGTACATGGCATTTTTGCAGCTGTATGTGCTCAGGGTGGGGCTCCAATCTCCTAGAGTACAGTGGGGGCTGGGCCAGAGTGGGGCTAGATGGGCTAGGAGGGCAGGTTTAGCAGTGGCTCCCTGCGAGGTTCAGTGCAATTTCACTGGGAGACAGCACAGCTGCTGTGAGGGCAGGCGGGATGCCTCTGACTCTGGGGGACTGCTCAGGTCTGCCTCCACCTGGATCTGGAGTTGTAGAGAGGAGAAGTATGCCTGGCCCCAGTGGAGGGGGCCTGGCAGTGGCAGGACGTGTACCTCAGGTGCCTCAGGGGCACTGATGGGTCATCACTGGTGTCCCATTGTTGTGTGCACCCCTGGTGGGGGTGGCAGGGCAAGAGATCAGGAGTCAGAGGTGTGGACTGCGGCTACCCCCAAGGCTGGTCTTCTCCTAGTTGTTCAGCCTCCCCGTCCCTCCAGGAATGCGGGGGTTGGGGTAGAGTATTCATGCATGTAAGGTGTCCAATTGGAACAGCCCCCTGTGGCTGCTTCCTCTTCCTCCTTTGCAGTCTGGGCTCTCCTCAGACCCCTGGGAATATGGCTCCAGCTGTCCCGCCCCTCCGTGACTCCCTGCTGCATCCACCCCACTCACTCTCCCCTGGCCACCCATCTGTCAGGAGGCTGCCAGGGCACCCTGCTGTAGGCAGTGCAGTCCTGGGGCATGGGGTGGGAGTGGGGGGAGCAGCTCCAGTAAAGTTTAGTAAACCCCGGGTCCATGTCGGGATTTGGTTGCAGGGTCGCAGGGGAGTCTGCCTGGGTGGGACGAAATAGCAAGAGACCCGGAGTCCTGCCCCACAGCCCCGCTCATCCTGCTGAACAGTCATGATGTAATGGCATCACGAATAATTTACATATTCCTCTATAATTATATAGGATTACATAAATGCAAAAAGCAAATATCTTAGTATCCAGAAATGGTATACATTGACCATTGCAAAGTAAATACATAATTTTAAATGAAATGCTATTACTATATATATATTTTTATTAAATAAAGCATCTACAAAACCTCCCCCGCCACACACACACAAAACCTATGTGTTTTTTTTTAATATTCGTTTTAAAAATAATTTAGGTTACTAACTACCCAAAAGTCTTTGCTAATAATTTTTATAACTCGAAATCCCAAAATGTTTAGATTAGTCTTAGAACTATAAATAGGAGAAAGTAAGTTCTTTCCCACTTAAATATTTTTAACTCTTGTTGCTTCTCAGCATGGCTGCAAAATCTGCAAACATTTGCATGAAAATATTTTTTTTCCAAAAAATATGTTTTTATTTATTTTAGACAGAGAGGAAAGGAGAGAAAGCAATAGAAACATCAATGAGAGAGAGAAACATTGACCTGCTGTCTCCTGGGATCAAGCCCACATCTGCTGTGACTGAGATTCACACCAGTGACCTCCAGGTATATAGGATGATGCATGGAAATATTGTTCTCCATTAGTTTCACCCAACAGTATTTGTATTCATTCATTCATTCATTCATTCATTCATTCATTTTAATTCTCACCTGAGGATATGTTTTCATTAATTTAAAGAAAGAGAGGACGTGAGAAACATCAATGTGAGATCTGTTGCCTCCTGGATGCACCCAGCCAAGAATTGAACCTGCAACCTAGGCATGTGCCCTGATGGGAAAGTGAACCCAAAATCTTTTTGGTGTATAGGGTGATGCTCCAATTAACTGCAACACCTGGCCAGAACCACCAAAAGTGTTTCTGAAACATCAGTTGAAAAAGTATTGGCTCTCATCTGACTGACTGTTGTCTCTTTCTTTGTTTGTACACTGGTGCTAAGGGTTATGCCAATAAAACTCCAGATGGATAATTCATTAATTGCTACAATATCACTGGCAGGTTATTCTCCCATAGTGGCTTGTTAAGCCTTGCCAAATTGATTATCATCAATCTTCTTTATATAAACTATTTACTTATGCACAACATACAAACAATAATATGCACAAATCATCAATGAATAGATTGATAAATTTACATCATTGTAACATTGAACACAGTATGTCACACTCATTGAGATAAAGAAACATTGTGTTTCTTTAGTGCCTAAAAGCACCCGCTGTTTTCCACACCTAGTCAAAAGTCCTTGGTAGGTAACTACTATCCTGACACTAACACCAAAGATTGGCTCTGACTATTTCTGAATTTTATGTAAATAAAATAATAAATATGTGCTCTCTTGGAACTGACTTTAACTCAAAATTATGTTTATGAAGTTTGTTTATATTACATTATATTGTTTTTTTTAAAATTATCTTTATCTTTGAAAGTATTATAGTTGTTTCCTCCTCCCCGCACCATTGACCCCTCCAACCTGATCCTTCCCCCTCCACAGGCCTTCACCCAACTCTTATCTGTCCATGGATTATGTATATATGTCTATAAATTCTTTGCTTAATTTCTTCCCCAGCCCACCCTTCTTCTTTCTCACATTTGTCCAGTCTGTTGCATACTTCCATGCCTCTGGATCTCTTTTGTTTGTCAGTTTATTTTGTTTGTTAGTTTCCACATATAAGGGAGATCAAGTGATACTTACTTTCTCTGACTGGTTTATTTCATTTAGCATAATACTCTCCAGGTCCTTCCATGTTGTCTCAAAGGGGAAGAGATCTTTCTTTTTTACAGTTGATGTTGTACACTTAGACATGGAATACAGTATATTTATTTATTCTAATCCTATAGAATAAAAGAGTAATATGCAAATTAAACATCACTCTGCTATACCCACAACCTACACCCACCAGTCAATCAGGAGCAAGTATGCAAATTAACCCCCCAAAAAATGACTGCAGCCAGGAAGAGAGCAGGAGACTTAGGTTTCCCCGGCAATGTAGGAAGCCAAGCTTTCCACATACCCTGGCAGGCCCAGACCTCCACTCAAGGCTATAAACTTTCAATTATAGAAGATAAATAAATCCCCAAAAAATGGCTGTGGCCAGGGAGCAAGCAGGAGGCTTGTCTCTGCTCAAGGAATACAAAGTTTCAGTTGTAAAAGATAAATAAATTTCAGATACCAGGGCATCTGCTTGAGTCACCAGGGGGTGTGGCCAGCCTGCAAACCACCTCAGGCACCTTCCAAGGTCACCCCACACCCCAAGCAAACCCCGACCCTGATCCAGGACACCCTTGAGGGCAAACTAACCAGCCCCAACCCATGCACCAGGCCTCTATCCTATCTAATACAAGAGTAATATGCAGATTGACCATCATTCCTACACACAAGATGGCTGTCCCCATGTGGTCAAAGATCCTGCCCCCAAGTGGACACAAGATAGCCACCACGAGATGACCAGAAGGGGAGACCAGTTGGGGGGGACCCAGGACTGCAGAAGAGGGCAGTTAGGGGCCAATAGGCTGTCAGAGAAACAGTAAGGCATCAATCAGGCTGGCAGAAGAGTAGTTAGGGGTGATCAGGCTGGCAGGCAGAAGTGGTTATGAGGCAATCAGGAAGGCAGGCAGGCGAGTAGTTGGGAACAAGCAGTCCTGGATTGTGAGAGGGATGTCCGACTGCCCTACTGGGATCAGGCCTAAACTGGCAGTCAGATATCCCTCAAGAGGTCCCAGATTGCAGAGGGTGCAGGCTGGGCTGAGGAACACTCCCCCCATGCATGAATTTTGTGCACTGGGCCTTTACTTGTTTTATAATATTCTATGGCATACCAATATTTATTTATTTTACTCTTAATGGATATTTTGTTTGCTTCTTTAAGTCTATTGAAAATAATGTTTCTATAAGCTTTCACATACAAATATTTTGAAGAATATATGTGTGCTGTTGAAGAAGACCAAAGAAAACCAAGACGCTTCTGAGAAAAAAAGGAGGACACTGTTTAATATGCTGGCAGAGTCAGGGATCAGCCTTCCAAATCTGAGTGAAAGAACATGCATGGGGTCCTCCCTTATTTCTCCCTGTGGTCCTTGTCCCACAAACATGGATTTTTATTCTGGTCCTTTTCTCAGACCTTGCAAGAAGGCCTCAAGATATTGGGGGTCTCCTGGCCATATCTGATGGTCTGGCCTCAACATTAATAACATGCCCTCGTGGAATTGCACTATCCACAGCCCAATGACCTCTGTAACTGGTTTTGCAAGACCAGTATCTGGGAAAGAGGTAGTGACTTAATTACAGGTTATCAAAAATGTACATTGAGCTTGCATGGATATAGATCACTATCCCCAAATACCAGGGTTACATTGGAATTAGCCCATTTTAGCCTTCTCATCCCACTCCTTGTCCCACAAGCTTCTCTGAGGCTTGTGGTACAATGACTAGGGGATGCTATGGTGAACATGGATGACAACTGTTCTTAATTGCTTCCAGCTGATGACAAAGGGGTTAGCATCCCATGAGGGGTTTGTAAGAAATTCTGAAACTTAAAGTCCTGTCAGTTTGCAGGCAGACAGAGGTGAGCAGTAGTCCCACACATGTGGAATGTTCCTGCAGGTGTAGGTGGTGTTTTCAGCCCTGAGGATAGAGTTGCATAGTTCATCTAGGTCGTGACCTTTTAGATGTTGGCCCTGGGTACTTCTGAAACAAATAGGAGCAACATAAATTAGCTGCACATTGGCTGTGATAGGCCCTATCACTTTTTTTCCATCCAATACAATTTCCTCCCCCACCACGTGCATTTGGTAGTAGATTCATAACATGCCTCAGGCTGATAAGTATAGCTAACAAAAATATGGCTTGATGGGGCTTTCCTGTAGGCTTCCCAGTCTAGCATATTTGGGTAGTGAGTTTCTAAGCAAAGACATGTGGCAGTGGTCCCTATGGGAGGCAAGTATATGCTAGCTAATAGTGGGATCATGTTATTCCCTCTATTTCTGTTCATTGAGGCTCCACAATAGTGAACCACTAGGACAAAGAGCAGTATTAAGGCTATTCCAGCAAGGCAGATGTAGCCAAGGATAGCATGACAAGGTGAAATTCAGCAATCCATGATGAGGCCTTTGTTTTCGTGCTGTGTGGGAAGCAGTAATTTTATGGTGCTTCTGTGTTCCAGAAAGAACACATGAGTTCTCCTCCTGGTGTTAGTCTCGGGTTCCAGCGGCACTCATAAAAAGACAAAATGAGAATTATTAGAAATATAAAATCAATGATTATCCAGAAATTCCAAAGCATATTACCTTTAGGAGGAGATAAAAAAGCGAGGTTAGTATTAGGGAGAATTTAGCAGGGCATTTCTAAACTTCTTGGAGCAGGTTGATCGACCAGATCCACTGTCTTCTTGAGAGTGATCCTCAAGGGTTATTTCTGGTCAGAGGTGACCTTCCACTCAGGCTGGGTATCACTTGGCTGGTAGGCTGCCTTCACCTGGGAATGGTGGATGCAGGTATTCAGTCCTGCAATCTTGAGAGCTGTGGGGGTGGTTAAAATGACTGGATAGAGTCCCTTTTAGATAGGTGTGAGGGGCTCCCTTTTCCAGTCCTTTACCCAAACCTGGTCTCCAGGTTTGTTAGGATGCATGGCTGTTCCTAGAAAGATGGGTAGTTGGTCAGTAACCCATTTGTGTACCTCAAAGACAGTTTTTCCAAGTTCTCATAGTTGTTTCGGGATTTCTAAGTTCCCTATTTCCCCCAAATCTCCCTTTTAAGGAAGGGGATCTACCATATAGAATTTCAAAGAGAAAGAAACCTACACTGGCCCTTGGGGCATAGCATACCAGCAGAAGTACAAAAGGCAAGATATCTATCCAGGATAAGGTTATATCTTGGCATAGCTTAGTCATAGTCTGCTTTAGAGTCTGGTTCATGTGTTCTACTTTCCCTGAACTCTGAATCCTGTAGGCTGTATGTAGTTTCCATTTAATTCCTAAAGCCTTAGCTACCTGTTGTACTATTTTTCCAACAAAGGATGGGCCATTATGGAATCCTATGGTCAGAGGCATTCCATACTGTGGAATTATATCCTTCAGCAATGCCTTAGTGACTTCTCTCACCTTTTCCGTGCGAGTAGGATATGCCTCGACCCAGCCTGAAAAGGTGCAAACAAAAACTAGCAGGTATTTATTCCCTCTCGTAGGCCCTATTTCCTGTAAAATCTATTTCTAAGTCCTCAAAAGGAGCTTTCCCACAGCATTAAACTCCTATTGGTCCCACAGGACCCTGTTCGGCATTGTTCTGAGCACAGAGGAGGCAAGCCTGAGAGACTGAGGCACACAAGGAAAAGAAGTCGGGCAATTAGGTAGTATCTGTTTAACAAAGCATCTAGAGCAGTCTTCCCTAAATGAATAAGTTCATGTTGCTGGAGGACTACCTTATGGGCTAACTGTTCTAGGACATAGACCCTTTGATCTGGGAGTATCCACCTGCCTTCCTTTATTCTCTTGCCCACTTCTTGCTGGGCCCATTCATCTTCTTGAGGAGTGTACTTTGGAGGTTCAATTAATTCAGGGGCCAACATGATCTGTGATGGTGCCACTTGTTCTTTAGCAGCCACCTTGGCTGCTGCATCAGCACGTTGGTTTCCTTCTGACACGGAGTCTTTCTCTTTCTGGTGACCTTTGCAGTGGAAGATGGCTATTTCCTTGGGCTCCCAGACTGCTTCTAGTAACTGTAAAATCTCATTCTGATTTTTGGTTCCTTTCTCCAGCCATCAACAGCCCCCTTTCTTTATATATGGCCCCATGGATATGCAAAGGCATAGAGCGAGTCAGTAGAGATGTTGGCATACTTATCTTTACTGAGTTCTAGGGCTCTGGCAAGGGCCCAAAGTTCTTCCCTCTGTGCTGATCATCTTTAAGGCAGGACCTGTGCCTCTATTGTCTCAAAGTTTGATACCACTGCATATCCAGCTCATCTGTTTCCTTAATCTAAGAAGCTGCTGCCATCTGTGAACAATATCAAGTCTGGGTTTGGCAGGGGCCTATCCGTTAGATCTGGCCAGTTAGAATAAACCTCCTCTAGGACTTCAAGGTAATCATGCTTATAGGCCCCCTCAGCAACAGGTAGGAAGGTGGCAGGATTAAGAGTTCTCATTGCTTCTCATCATACCCACGGGTTCTCACTTAACAGGCCTCCATATTGAGTTATTCGAGCATGAATCAGCCAGTGCTGCCCCTTTGCTTCCTTCAGGGTGACAACAGCATGAGGTACTTTTACATTTAAGTTTTGTCCTAAGATAAACTTATCTGTTTCCTTGACTAACAATGCAGTGGCTGCAAGGGTCCTGAGGCTACTGGGTCAATCTGCTTGGAGAGATAGGCTACTGGTCTTTGCCAGGGTCCATACTCCTGGGTTAGAACTCCTAGGGATACCCCGTGTTCTCGTGCACAAAATGATTAAAGTCTCCTGTCACATCTGGTAGCCCTGGTGCTAGGGCCTCAGTGAGATTTGCCTTTATGATGATGAAGATTTTCTCCTGTTTCAGACCCCAGTCAATGTGTACCTTCTCTTCTCCTTTTAAAGCTTCATAGAGAGGCTTAGTCAGGTCTGAAAACCTTGGGCTCCAAATTCGACAGAACCCTGCCACTCTCAGGAATTCCCAAATCTGCCACCGGGTGCTGGGGACTGGGAGGGCACATACTACCTGCTTTCTTTCAGCCCCTAGCCTCTGTCTATTTCCCTGGGATATTGGCAAATTTTAACAGGCTGTGCCCTAGGCTTTAAGCTGATTAGCACCAGGGCATGGTCCTTAGCCAGGCCTGGAAGATTCCCTTCATCCCAGACCAGTGAGAATTCTTTTTCTAATTCAGGTTCTAATGGTGAGGCCTTTGACTGGGGGATATAAAGTCTCCATTCTTCCTCCCTCTGCACTGCTAGGGACAGGATCATTGGGGAGGTCTCCTCACTTAGGCAAAGCTGTGCTGAGCCATTTGGAGCAAAAGTGATTTCTGCATCCATTTTGGCTAAAGGTCTCTACTCATTTGAGCCACTGGGAAGTCTGGCAAGTACAGGAATTATTACTTGATGACCACCAAGTTGGCATCGGCAAGGGGAGGCAGAATGGTCTATGAGTCTGATCCCCAGTATCTCCAATAATGGTGATCTTCTTTCCTAAAGAGGTGCTACTTTCTGAGTGACTACTGAGTGCTCAGCTCCTGTATCAACCATAAAGCTCACAGTCTGGCCCCAATTTGCATTATGACAATAATGGGCTCTCAAGGGTCCAGCTGAAAAGAGTCTGGTCTGTCCTAGTAGAAGTCAGCCATTGCTAGCCCAATGAAATCTGCTTTAGGTGGCTCTGGTTCATAGCGACTGGGTGGAAAAGGGAGCACAGGATTTTTACTTTGTCATATGGAACATTCATTCTTCCATGTCCTGTCTCCTTACAATAGACACACTGGTCTCATCTCAGGCTCGCTCTTCCTTTTCCCTCTGATCTGTATTCTTGCTTCCCTTTCTGATCTGTCTGAGAGCCTGAGCCTCTAAAAGCTGCTGCTATTATATTGGCCCTTCTTTGTATTTTCTTTTCTTCCTCCCTCCTTGCCACACTGTCTCAGGTGATGAAAACCTTGTTGGTTATCTCCAGCAGTTCGGTGGCATTTTTTTCCTGGAAACTCTTCCAGCTTCTGTAATTTTCTCCTGATATCAGGCTGGGCTTGGCCTACAAAAGCAGCATTTACTATGGTTTGATTTTCTAGGGCCTCAGGGTTTAAGGGAGTATAGATTCAATATGCCTCACATAGTCTCTCATAAAAAGCTGCTGGACTTTCATCAGGCTTCTGGAAAACTTCAGAGATTTTAACCATATTGGTGGACTTCTTGGCTCTCGCCCTGACCCCCTGGAGGAAGGCCAGCCGATAACTTTCTAGCCTGGCCCTTCCGTCTTCTGAGTTTGGGTTTCAATTAGGTTCCTCATATGGGAAGGCCTTCCTGGCCCTTCTGTCTGCATCTAATATTCCTGCTGGGGCCTGAGTCTGGAGCCACTTCTACAGCTCTGATACTACTCTCATGTGCTCCTCAGTGTTAAAAAAAATGTGAAGAGGAGCTGCTTGCAGTCCACAGAGGTGGGCTTCTGGGTCTGGAAAATCATTTCCAGGAGGTTTACCATGGCCTGAGGTTTTCAGAATAAGCTGGGATGTGATGTTTCCAATTCAGGATAAAAGGTTGATAATAATAGACTGGCCTTCCCTCCTGCAAGGTCCCATTTTCACCAAGCACTTGGGCACCCCGAATCACCCCGAGGCATCTGATGTGTTGGTTGTGGCTTGGGTCCTTGATAGTCTGAACCCAAGTGCAGCCCAACTGGCTCTGGAGAGCCCCATAGAGGAGAGACAGAGGGGGGTGGGGTGTGTTTCCAGACTTTCTGGACCTTCCAGACCTTCCAGACCAGCAGAGGGAGCACTTGGTGCTGCTTGTGGCACATATGGAGGTAGTGAGACTGATGGGACTCACTCAGGGGGTCCTGGCAAAACAGGGGGTTGGGTTCCCTTCTGAGGGACCTGTTTCTTTTCTCTTGCCTGTTTCTCTTCTGCTTCCTCCTGTCCTGCCTGCTTTTCCTTATCCTGCTTCTGCCCTACCTGCTTCTCCTTAGCCTGCCCTGCCCTGCCTTCCTTTTCCTTCCTACTATTAAAACTTTACTCTGTCCCTTGTTACACACGCAGAACAGGACCAAAGGTGGCAAGGTTTGAGCTGTCTATGTAGAGAAACTTATCTGAGTGTCCAAGATCTTTCCTGATTACATTCCAGATGCTCCCGACCAGTCCCTTATCTAAGGAGCCTTCTGAGGGCCAGCCGATCCCAAAGGCTGGCCATTCTACTTCACATAATTCCCTGTGTTTTGGGGGTCATTTTAATACCATAGCCTCCATTGAAACTCTTTTCAAAAAATTTCAACATGTAATTAAGAACAGTGTATTTATTTTGTCCCAACCACATGACGATTGGTGGTGAGAGACAGACAATGGAGGGGGTGACCTGTTTTCACAGATCCTCAGTGAGTGGCCAGATTATTATATGTTCAGAGAGCATAATAATCTGGCCACTTAATGAATAGATAAGAGAAGAGAAGGGAAGAGAAGAGAAGAGAAGAGAAGAGAAGAGAAGAGAAGAGGAAGTGTTAGGTTAAATATTTATGTATATTTAGCTGTATTAAATATTGACAAAATATTTTCTAAATAGTTACACTAATCTTTGCCTTCTCTTCAGCAGTGTATGGTTTCCCTACATTTTTACCAACACTTAGTGCTCTCAGTACTTTATTTTAGCCACTTGCCATTCTGGTAAAGGTGTGGTAGCACATTGTGGTCTTCATTTGAATTTTTCTGATGACTAATAAGGTTAATTAACTTTTTACTTATTTAATAGTCATTTGGATATTCTCTTTAGTGGAGGTCCTATTTTAACAACTGCTCATTGTTCTATTAAGTTGTCTATTCTCCCAATATTTTGGCTTTCGTTTTCACTTTCTTATTTGGGTTTGTTGATTAATAGGAAATCTTAATTCTGGTGCAGTTCAATTTAGCAACATTTTCGTGCTTTTAAAATTTTTTTCAAGTCCTCAATAAGATCTATTTGTTCCCATATTCTTGATCAAAATATCTATTTGGTGAAAACTGAAAAGAATTTGGATGTGATTCTTAAATTGAGCCATTGAAACCAATCTATGCTTTTCTCTCTCTTTTTCCTTCTCTCTTCTTTCCTCTCTCTCTAAAATTACCAAAAAAAAAAAAAAACCCACAACCCTCCAAAACAAACAAACAAACAAACAAACAAAAAATTTTAGCCCTTTGGAATCTTCTACAAGAATTACTCAATGATTTGAAAGAAATTATCTTACTTAGTGCTATATAAATTTTAGTATTTATTAAATTAGTATAAATGATTCTAAATTGGTATTACTATTAATAACATTAGATATACTTTCCCATCTAAATATTGTTTTTTTAAAAAAATCTCCTGCAGTAAGCTAAATCAAACATTTTTTGAAGTTTCTATCAATATATACACAATTGAATAATAGAATTATTTTTCATGAGATTGTGTGTAGTTCTTTTCCACTGAAAGCCATAAAAGATGGCAAACCATCCTTTAGGGAATTTAAAGGAAGTGTGTCAGTTTTAGGCATTTAGACTTCATAGCCCTAATCTTTCTTCATTGTTTAAATGCTGGTATTCTGAACCAATTCAAAAAGCAGAAATTTGATTCATCTTAATTATTAAAGAACATCATGAGTGCTTTTAATTGCTATTTGTTTTAATTTAGGGACATAATCTATGCCCCTCAATCTACATCATAAATATTATGTAAATAACTCAATACATATTACATGTAATTTTTATCTCACATAGTTCACATTGGAAGCTCCCTAAGTCCACTCAGAAAAGAAAAAATGTGTATGTGTGTGTGTATGTGTATTTTATATATTATATATAACTGTTATATATGTATTATATATAACATATATAATATGTTATCATTCTTCATCACAGAACTATTTGCCATGCATTATAATTCAATTACTCAGGAGTGCGAAACAGAAATTCATAGACATGATCCGAGTGGCACAGGAAAAGGCTTGTGCTTTGAAGCTCACTCACTCCATGCATCTGGGGCCTCTCAGAAATCATGGAGAACCTGTAGGATAGGGTTGAATGCTTGAAGTCTAACGAGGATGGGAATTAAGACCTGACCAGACTCTAGAACAATAATCATGGACTGAAGAATAGGAAATCGGGATAAAGATAAAATGTATAAATACTAGTGCTCTTCCAGACTCACTAAAAATAACTTTCAAAAGCAATCTATGTGGGCAAAGCCATAGTTAAATACAATGGAATAAAATAAAATAATATAACTAAGTTTGAGTTACACCATTGTTTCACTGGATGAAGTAACTGACTTTGTTAAGAATGTATATGTGACCTCATTTCCATTTAGTTGATCAATTATGTATTTCCTATTGAAAGCAAGGTCTTGTACTGATATACAGCTCAGTAAGACAGATGTTCAGTTAATCTAAAAGGGAAGAAAAGATAAAACATCTTTATTAATCAGAAAGTACTATATTTCTCAAATTGCTAGATTCTTTATACACATTCTGTCAATTATTTACAATAATCATGAGTAGGTCTTTTTCTTCCATGTGACATATAAATAAGCCAAGTTCTGTGAGTTTAAGGGATACACCCTGAAATCTCAGTTAGAAATTAAAACCCGGTTCTGTTTGTCTTCAAAGGACTCTTTACTACATCAGACCATACTCATAATAAGTGGCCAAAAATCCATGCTAATTAAGGGATCCAATGACACAAAAGAGCAAATACTACAAGTATAATGAAGGGTACCATCTAGACATGTTTCCTAAGGAAAGGGCTGTTCCACAAAGATCTTAGAAGATAAATAAGATTAGACACAGAATAAAAGAAAACTCATTCAGAAAGGATTATTAGGGGAATAAAGATGAGAAAGGAAGGAAAGTCTTAAGAATATATATATATTTTTAATCTCAACCAAACAAAAGATCAATTAAGTGAAACTTAAAATGATGCCCTTTTCCCTCCCATCCTTCTTCCGTTCCTCATGTTTCAACAAGGCAGCTAAAGTAATCTTGAAAAACATGAATCTGGCAGCTCACAGGTGTAAAATCCTTCCCTGACTGTGCTGGCCTTCAGGGTAAAGTCCAAGCATCTTAAACAGCTCACAGGCCTGCAGAATCTGGGCCTCTTTTCTGTCACTCAGCATTTCAGCCACAGGGATCCTTGTTCATGTCCTTAAAACCACCATGGTCCTTTGACCTCGGTTTCTCACTCTGTCCCTTCTGCCTCAGATGCTGCTTCTTCCCTTTTGTGTCCTCGTTCAAAACCTGTTTTGACAGATTCTAAACTCCTTGAGATCACATATTTGCCAAATCTGCTGCTTTTACTAGAGCTAGCTGACTCTGATTTTAAATTATTTTTTAACCCAATATATGTAATTTCTCACTATGAAAGACCCTTTGGATTGTACCATGTACGGGGCCTGAAACCCCTGGCTGTGTAACACTTCTTCCTAGTAACAGGAAGAGATGGAATTGAAGGACTGGTAACTATTATTTTTAAGTGAGGTACTGCAAGATTTCTGGGCCCCTTCTGAGACTGGTTGAGGAATGGTTACTTGAATAAAGAAACCAGAACCAGATGAGGTAAGAGCATTGTAACTGAAGATCGCCAAGAAAATGTTTATTTCTGCCAAAAAAGAAAAAAGAAAAGCAAAACACTCCCCACTGATAGTTGTTCAGTTGGACTCACAAAGGTTTGATGATCTGAGGAGCAACCAACCGCACTGTCTTCTTCTCCATTGCCAGTGGCAAATCCAGCACTGGGAGTCAGGCCAGTCTTACAGTTAAACATCTCATTAAGCAGGGAACAGACGCACAGTTGGCAATAACAATTACATTGGCACCACTTTAAATTGAATATAAAAAGTTCATAAACCCTTGGGCCATGTCTGCTCTTAAAGGTTACGTAATTTTTTTGACAAATTGCAAAAAAAGGATCAAAGTAACCTTACCCAGAAAGACAGGTAGCCCTATTTTAGGTAAGTTGCAGATTACAATGTGCTTAGCCTACAGTAATCCTTCCATAAATATTTGTGGAATTAATAAATAGAAGAATCACAAAAGTGATGTCAGCCTAACCGGGTATTTAAAACATGGCTTACACATCGCAATTTGTTAAATACATAAACACTTTAAATCACTCAGAAATAAACCCTATGTAAATGCATTGTCATGAAGTATGAGGCAATTTCAATGTGTTTTCAAGCATTGTGCTAAATCTTTTCAACCAGACAAATTCTTAATTCATGGATGATCCATACTTCTGCTAAGTATTATAGTTTTGATTTATTTTTATTTTATAGTCCATGAAGTATTCGGCTTTGCTTGGATAATTTGTTTTCAGAGCTGTGTCTTTTGTTTTGTAGGGGATGGGAGAGATATGAAGGAGAAGTAATCTATTGCAGAAAGCTTGGGATATATCTAAAAACAAGTAACAGAGGTCATGTTTAACAGTTTCTTTTCTTTTACTTTGTTTTTATTGTTGATACTATTACAACTGTCTCCATCCCCACCCCGCCCTCTCCTTGGCCCACCTTCACCAGTCCCTACCCCTCCTTTGGCTATCACCTCACTGTTGTCTATGATTATGGGCTATGCATATATGTTCTTTGGCTACTCCCTTCACCTTTTATTCATCCAGTCCCCCTGTACTCCCTCCCCTCTGACAGTTGTCAGTCTGTTCCTTGTATTCATGCCTCTGGTCCTATTTTGTTTGTCAGTTTATTTTGTTCATTAGATTCCACATATATGTGCAATCATATGGTATTTATCTTTCTCTGACTTGCTTATTTCACTTAGCATTATAATCTCCAGTCATGCTGTCAGAAAAGGTAAGATTTCCTTCTTTATTACAACCGAGTAGCATTCAGTTGTTCAAATGTACTTTGCATATACCAATAATGAATTTGCAGAAAGAGAGACTAATAAAACAATTCCATTTGCTATTGCAACAACAAAAATAAGGTACCTAGAAATAAATTTAACCAAGGAGGTTAAATTACTATAGGACATTGAAGAAAGAAATTGAGGAAGATACAAATAAGTGAAAGCATATACTGTGTTCGTGGATTGGAAGAATTAATATCATTAAAATGCCCATGCTACCCAAAGCATTATCTAGATTCAACACAATTCCTATTAAAATACCAATGGCATATTTTACAGATTTAGAACAAATATTCCAAAAATTTATATGGAACAGAAAAGACTCCAAATAGCCTCAGCAATCTTGAGAAAGAATAACAAAGTTGGAGGGATCACAATACTTGATATCAAGGCCATTGTAATCAAACCAGCATGGTACTGTTGTAAGAACAGGCATATAGATCAGTAGAAAAGAACAGAGAGCCCAGAAATCAACCCATGCCTTTATGATAAATTAATATTTGACAAAAGAGGCAAGAATATACAATGGGGTAAAAAGTCTCTCCAATAAATGTTATGAAAGTTTGACAGGTACATAAAACAAATTACACCATATACAAGAATAAACTGAAAATGAATAAAAGACTTACAGGTAAATCACAAAACCATAAAAATCCTAGAAGAAAACATATACTTTAAAATCTCAGGAAAAAATAGAGCAATATTTTTGCCAATATGTCTCCTAGGGCAGGAAAAACCAAAGGAAAAAATAAACAAAGAGGACTACATTAAACTAAAAAAAACTTCTGCACAACAAAAAACATCAACTAAATAAAAAGGGAACTATATAGGAGAACATATTTGCCAATGATACATCTAATAAGGGGCTAATCTCCAAAATATATAAAGAACTCATACCATTCAACAGCAGGAATACAAGTACCCAATTAAAAAATTGGCAAAAGACCTGAATAGACATTTCTCCAAAGAGGACATATGGATGAGTCAATAGACAGATGAAAAAAAAATGTTCAATATTACTAATTAATGTGATGCAAATTAAAATCTCAATGAGATATCACCTCACAAAATGGTTACCATCAATGAGGATGTGGAGAAAAGGAAACCCTAGTGCATTGTTAGTGGGAATGCAGACTGGTTGCAGTCACTTTAGAAAACAGTATGGAACGTCCTCAAAAAATTAAAAATAGAACTGCCTTTTGACCCAGTAATCCCACTTCTGGTAATATGCCCTGAAAAATCACAAAACACCAAGTTGAATACAGTGGTACCTCGAGATACAAGTTTAATTCGTTCTGTAACTTTGAGGCGTGGGAAACTATGAGATGCTTGAGTTATGGTAAACTGGTGCGTCATGTGCGGCTGGCCGATCCTTGTGATTACTCCTATCTCAAATGTTGCTCGTATTTCAAAGCAAAAATCCCTCGCTTGACAGCTCGTTTCTCAAAAATCTCGTATGTTAGGGCACTCGTATCTCCAGGTACCACTGTATATGCACCCCTATGTTCATTACAGTGTCAAATACAACTAGAGGCCCAGTGCACAAAATTCATGCACCAGAGTGTGTGTCCCTCAGCCCACCCTGCACCCTCTCCAATCTGGGCCTCCTCCAGGGATGTCTGGTAGGGATCGGGCCTAAATGGGCAGTTGGACATTTCTCTCACAATCCAGAACTGCTATCTCCCAACTGTTCACCTGCCTGCCTTCTTGATTGCCCCTAACTACTTCTGCCTTCCAGACTGATCACCCCCTAACCACTCCCTTGCCAGCCTGATTGATGCCTAACTGCTCCTTTGCCAGCCTGTTTGCCCCTAACTGCCCTCCTTTGTAGGCCTGGTCAACCCTAACTGCCCTCACCTGCAGGCCTGGTTGGTCCTAACTGCTCTCCTCTGCAGGCCTGAGTTCCTTCACCCACAACTGCCCTTCCCTTCAGGCCCAGTTGCCCCCAATTTCCTCCTCTGCCAGCCTGGTCACCCCTAACTGCCCTCCCTTGCAGGCCTGATCCCTGCCAACTGCCCTCCCCTGCTGGCCATCTTGTGGTGGCCATCTTGTGTCCACATGGGGACAGGATCTTTTGACCACATGAGGGCAGCCATTTTGTGTTGGAGTGATGGTCAATTTGCATATTATTCTTTTATTAGATAGGATTAGACAGGATAGAGGACTGGTGTATTGGTGGGGCCAGCTGGTTTGCCCTGAAGGGTCTCCCAGATCAGGCTAGGGGTTCTCATGGGGCATGGGGTAGTCTGGGGAGGGGCCTGTGGTGGTTTGCAGGCCAGCCATGCCCCTCCCCAACCCCCACAACCCAAGCAAATAAATCCCTGTGATCGATCTGGAGTTTATCTTTTATAATTGAAACTTTATATCCTTGAGTGGAGTCAAGCTTCCTGCTTGCTCTGTGGCTGCAGCCATTTTTGATAGGATTTATTTATCTTTTATAATTAAAACTTTGTAGCCTTAAGCAGAGGCCAAGGCAGGCCAGGGCTGCAGAAATTTGGCTTTCTCCATCACTAGGGGCAACTCAAGCCTCCTGCTTTCTCTGTGGCCACAGCCATCTTGGCTGGGTTAATTTGCTCCTGATTCGCTGGTGGCTTTGGCTTGTGGGTGAAGCAGAGTTATGGGCAATTTGCAAATTACTCTTTTGTTAGATAGAACTAGAGGCCTGGTGCATGAAATTCATGCACAGAGGGGGTATTCCCTCAACTAAGTTTGTACCTCTCCAATTGGGAACCCTGTACAGGGATTGGGCCTAAACTGGCAGTCAGACATCCCTCTCACATACTGGGATCAATGGCTCCTAACTGCTTACCTGCCTGCCTTCCTGATTGCCCCTAAATGCTTCTGCCTACCATCCTGATCACCTCTAACTGCTCTCTCCTGAAAGCCTGATGTTGCCCCCAACTGCCCTCCTCTGCTGGCCAATTTGGTTCTGATTGGTCAGTTCCTATGCCAGTCAGCATCAGAAGCTCTGCCTCCTAGGCAGCCATTGGCTCCCCATAGCACCCATCTTTGATTCTGATTGGTCAATTCCTATGCTAGTCAACATCTACATGCCTATCTCTGGGCCTGATCAAAGAAGTGGGGCTTAACAGCAGCCTCCACAGAAGGTGGGAGAGAAAGAAAAGCCTGTCTGCTGATAAGATGAGAAAGAAAGAAGGAGAGAAAGAGAGAGGTAAGTAAACTGATCAACAGCTTCCACTGAGGCTGCAGATCAGACCCTGATTCACTTTCTGGATCTCAGCCACCTGAGCAGTCAATGTTGGATGGCCAGGCTACAACTGGGCAACCCAGCGCTAACTTCCAGATGATCTGACTTTGCTTGCAGGCTTGGCCCCTTCTTAAGCCCTAGGCTTTAGGCTTGGGAAGCAGTCTCCCACGCCCCACCCCACCTTCCGATCACAGGCTGGGAGTGACCTGGGTGCCGAGGAGGTTCCTGGGACCCAGGTATGTATGCAAATTAACCTCCATCTTTGTTGGATTAATTTTCATACTCACTATGATTGGCTGTGGGCATAGTGGAGGCACAGTCAATTTATATGTTTCTCTATTATTAGATAAGATAACTAAGATTGGAAGCAGCCCAAGTGCCCATCAGTAGATGAGTAAATAAAAAGCTGTAGCAGCACTGCTTTGTTGAATTCATGTCTACATAGAAGAGAGAGGAAATAAAATTATGATAATCATATATAATAAAAGGCTAATATGCAAATTGACAACAGCTGAACAAGGGGTTTCTATAATGTGCACTGACCACCAGGGGGCAGATGCTTAGTGCAGGAGCTGCCCCCTGGTGGCCAGTGCACTCTCACAGGGGAAAACTGCTCAGCCAAAAGCCAGGCTCAGTAGTCTCTCCTGTCTTCACAGCAGTGCTAAGGATATCCAACTGCAGGCTTAGGCCCTCCGTGGGTAGTGGGACTAAGCTATCAGTTGGAAATCCCCTGAGGGCTCTTGAACTGTGAGAGGGTGCAGGCTGGGTTGAGGGACACCCTTCTCCCCCACGTGCACAGATGTTGTGCGCTGGGCCTCTAGTTTATAAGAAGAGACTATTTTTTTTTTTTTTACCATTTATTTTTGTTGGATTTAAAATGTCACTTAAAATTTTTAAGAAAAATAAGCAAGATGATTTGTTACCCCATAATATAAAAAATAGATAGTATTATGTTTCATGGTATTTGTTTACATCTTTATAAGAACAAAGACCCTATTACAATTAGAAATTCTAAAAACCACTGACATTCATTGAATGCTGATTGTGAATCAGTGCTGTTCTGAAGCTTTTTTTTTTAATTTTAATCCATTTACTTCTCATCCAGACTCAAAGAAGTAGATACTTACGTTATCAAACTCTTTGTGTATATGGAGAATAAAAGACAGAAAATTTAAATAAATTGGTTGAGGTTATAAAAGGTATTGGCAAAGTTGGGGCCTGATCCTAGTTCTATCCTAGTACAGGTAGTCCTTGGGTTATGTCGAACTTGATGTATATCATTTCATGGTTACGACACCATCTCCCATTTATTTATTAAAAAAAAAAGTTCCATCATTTTGAGGTATGTACATATGTGCTTTATGTTTTTATTATTTATTTACCACAAGTGAAGGTCAGGAATTGTTATCTTTCTTTTACATTTTTTTTTACTGTTTCACTTCATTATTGCTGTGTATGTATGTGCTCCATGTGAGTGATGTAGGTGCTTATGTAGGTGGGTTCCAACTTACGGTGAAAATCAAGTTATGTCGCCATAGAAACAGATCTCCGATATAACCCAAGGACCTACCCTATATTTATTAATAGCTCCATTGTGCATCATAAAATTCTCCTTTATGAATGCATATGGATCTAAAGTATATTAATCACCTCTAATATTTTCTCCACCAACCTTTATAGAAAATAGGCCTAGACTACCTTTCAAAGAAAGAACAATATAGGATGTCCTTTTCAGAGTGTGTGGAATAAAATGTGAGCAGGACAATAACCTATCATTTCTCTAATTTCTAAGGATAGTTTCTAAACTGAGATAGAGTCTATTTGATATTTTACCAAATCATCTGAAATCAGAACATTAAGTTATCAGAAAAACCATACAAAAATCACCGAAATCGGTTTGGCTCAGTAGATAGAGCATCAGCCTGTGGACTGAAAGGTCCCAGGTTTGATTCCGGTCAAGGGCATGTACCTTGGTTGCAAGCACGTCCCCAGTCAGGGGGGCATGCAGGAGGCAGCTGATGGATGCTTCTAACTTTCTATCCCTCTCCCTTCCTCTCTGTAAAAAATCAATAAAATATATTTTAAAAAAACATACAAAAATCATTGGTCAAAATAGGTCCAGTATTGATAACTTCATAAGATTCAACCTACTAACTTTCAGTTTCTCTGCCATACTTCAACCCAGAGTTGTTACAGTAAATAATACAAATTTAAACTTCTACTTACAAATCCAGTATTGCTTAGGGCTCAAGAAATAGGGGGAAATAGAAGACATGGCTACTATTATTCAAGGAACTTAGATTAAAATCATACATGAAACAATCAGGGTCAAAGTTACACACAAATTTATTATGTGACCATGGAATTGATGGAGAAAGCTACAGAAATGTGTCTAGGTGCCTGGATATTAGTGTTGTGAAAAGAGATTGCTGGACAAGGGATATAAAGCTGTTCCAGTCAGAAAATGATAAAGAGCAGACAATTGGGAATCATGATGAAGTGTCAAGTACGTTGGAGTCCAGAGGAGAGAGAGAACTAATAGGATGATGAGTCCAGGGGATCCATGAGGAGGTAAGGTTAGCTGGGTAAGTGGGAAGAGCTAAAGTGGAAGGAAAAACCTGGGCCTCATTCTGCCAAGAGTGGTTTAGGCTTTTCCATGAGAACCTTGTGAGTAAAAACACATGCTCCAGGCTAAACTGTTGGCAGGCACAATCTAAGAGAGTGGGCAGAGCAATTGATGAGAAGTCTAGCTAAATGGTTCCAGGCCAAATGTAAGGACCAAAGTCAGGGTGATAAAAATGAGGACAATATTTTGAATTGAATACCTTGAATTAGAGACATACTTTGAGGGAAAAAGCAATAGTGTTTGTACTATGATTTGACATATTTATGGAGTAGAAAAACAACTGTAAGATATTGGGCCTATGCAACTAAGAATGAGGTTTTAGCCCTGACCGGTTTGGCTTAGTGGATAGAGCATCAACCTGCGGACTGAAGGGTTCCAGGTTTGATTCTAGTCAAGGGCATGTACCTTGGTTACAGACACATCCCCAGTGGGAAGGGTGCAAGTGGCAGCTGATAGATGTTTCTCTCTCATTGGTGTTTCTGATTCTCTATCCCTTTCCCTTCCTCTCTGTAAAAAAATCAGTAAAATATGTTTTTTTAAAAAGAATGAGGTTTTATTGTTTTAAAGAAAAATAAAATGCAGGAGACTGAGTAGATTATTTATTCTAATAAATATATAAAATAATGATAGCTTATTATTGCCTGTCAACTGTCTCAAGCATTGAGTACTAAGAAATGTAGGAAGGTATACACATACTTCCACATACACAATCCTTAAAACAATATTGTATGACAAGCATTAATATTTCAATTTTATAAGTAAGGAAAAGGAGACTCAGAGAGGTAAAATACTTTTTACCAAAGTTGCACAGCATTAAATATTTATGAGTTCTAAGAACAAAGCCCCTGCTCTTTCACCTATTTCACCCAGGTAGAATTTGAAATGACAGCTGAACCTTCAAGTGACTGTATCTTAAACATAGCATTGAAAGGAACACTAGGTCTATAGTGAGAAGTGAACCCTGAATCATTGAATTTGGAAGTCAATCAGGATAAGCTGAGCTTTGGAAGTAAGGAACCAATCACTTCAGAGTTTAGGGATATGAGAGGAAGGAAAAGAAACAAAACTAAATTCCTGAAAGTAATTGAGCATAATGGATACATAGTAGAGAGGACAGTTTAAGAAAGATTAGAGAACAGAGTGAGAGTATCAAAAAATACGGTATCATGTATCTCAGCAAATATGCATTGAAAATTCATGGAGCTAATGGGAGAAGACTGAAATTTATCTAATAATCACCCCTACAATAATAATGTCTAAAATATTTTTTGTTGATTTCAGAGAGAAAAGGAGAGGAAAAGAGATATAGAAACATCAATGATGAGACAGGATCATTGATTGGTTGCCTCCTGCATGACCCACACTGGGGATTTTAGCCTGCAATCCAGGCATGAGCCCCAACCGGAATTCAAGCCATGACCTCTTGGTTCATAGGTTGACACTCAACCATCGAGCCACACTGGCCAGGCATACAGTTGTAAATTTAAAAATAAAAATAAAAAAATTTAAAGATACCAGCTACCATGGCAGTTTATAGTAAGGGCCTCAGCTGGAAAGGGGTGGAAGGGTTCACAGAAGACATTCTTGAGAAAGGGACAAATGAGCTGGCATCTTAAGGTCCAATGGAAGTTAAACAGGAAGAAAGTGTTCTAGTCAGGGGGGACCTAAGTAAAAAGGAAACATGGTCAAAGGTAAGTGTCAAGAAGGAAGAGCCAATGGGGGCAATAATCCCTGGAGGGCTAGAGTCCAGGAGGTCTTAGGGTCTCAGAGCAACTCATTTTTTCTGGATCAAATACTTCTGGAGTAAGGACTGTCCAGTCTTGGGCTTTTGAGAATCACAGTTGTTCCAGATTTATGGTCATGGAAACAGCTCTTGTCTGTATCTAACTACAAAAGAATTTTTGAACTGGTATCTCATTTACCTTTCCCACTGTTTCATTCGATAATAAACAAGATTTACTACCAAAAACTTCTCATTTTTAAAGCTTAAAAATTGCTAATGCGATTTTTGCTAATTACATTTCCACTTTTGGATTGAATTTCGATGTCAGTTGGGAATCCTGGCCTACTATGGCTGACATAATATACCTCAAAGGGGTACTAAAAGGAAGAAAAACAATGGTGAATTTCAGAAACTTTTGAGAAAAATCTATTTCCCAACAATCCCTGACCTGTGCTTTGATTCTTTTTCTCTTATTTGTAGTTCTAAAATGGAATAGAATAGAGCCAAATACAATTTTTGTCCCACAAAGAAATAAAACCCTATAGCCTACTCCACCTCTAGGCATAAAACAATAGGAAGAAGAGCAAGTGGGCATATTGCCCAGAAGAGTACCGCACCTCTCTGTCAGTGTGCTAAGCAATGGCCCCTTACTTGTATTGTCATAAATACCATCCTCTAAGGAAGCCACTTCTGCAACAAGCACATGGATTTGGGAGAGCCGGGATATCCACATAGTTGATACATTCTCTATCCTTTGTTAAAAAGTTTCTTGGTAGCCAAGACTGGTTTGGCTCAGTGGAGAGAGCGTTGGCTTGCAGACTGAAAGGTCCCAGGTTCGATTCTGGTTGGGGGCATGTACCTTGCTTGCAGGCACATCTCCACTGTGGGGTGTGCAGGAGGCGGCTGATCGATGTCTCTCTCTCATTGATGTTTCTGACTTTCTATCTCTTCCTTCCTCTCTGTAAAAAAATCAATAAAATATATTTTAAAAAAAAAGTTTCTTGGTATCCTAGCAACATTGTAGGGAAACCCATCAAGAGTATGAAATTAGATGGCCATGTAGGCAGAATACCTGTAGAGTGTTCAGTTTTATGAAAAGCTTTCACTAAAATATATATATATATATATATATATATATATATATATATATATATAATATAAAATGCTACAGTAACGTAAGCTTACATTGTTCTACTCCCCCACAAGCAAATTCAAGGTTACAACAGTGCCCATGAGCCAAGGGTCTACATTGTACAGAAAAAAAAAAATTAAAGCATTATATGGATTGTCAGATAGATTAACCATTCATGATTAAGGAGAATTTTGTCTTCAAAAGGACATTTCCAAGTAACCTGATCCAGGATTTCTTTTGTAAAAACTTCTTCCAACTTTTGAGGTAGAGGAAAATAAAACATTTTCCCAGGAAATATACAAACTAGTGAATATGCAAGTTAGAATTACAAAATTCAAGGAACAAGGACACAAAGCCCTGCCCTTTGTAGGCAATAGCTGCAATTGATTAGGTTCTCTCTCCATGCCTTCTTTCTCAGCGTTTTGAAGGACCAACTGCATACAGATTTCCGAGCTGCAACCCAACTAATCAGAGTTGGGGAGCAGTAGGTTCCAGAATCTGCATGTGACCAGTCTGCCCAGGCGATTATTGATAGTCTTGCTGTATTTTGTACGAAGTATTTAGTATTAAGGGGGTCTGCCCATTCCTTCACTCAAGGCTATTGGAGGATGAGAAAACATGCTCTTACAGATGACCTATAATGTTTTCCTTCTGCCTGATCTGATGTAAAACAAAGATCCCTTTAAATAACAAAACAAATTTCTTCTACTCAGTTGATGTACTTACATGTGTAGTGTTAGTCATCTTCCTTTCCTATATCCTCCCAACTAATTCTATTAAACATCTACTGTGCATCCACCACAAAATTACAAAATGGGAAATTTTACGGAACTGAATATATACACTGCATGTTCTTGGCTTCTCTGTTTGGGTCCTCTGCAGGGTGCTGGAACTATGGTAAGTAAGGGGGACTGCTTCTGTGTGTATGGAATTTGCAATCAACTGGCAACAACAAACAGGCATTGCACATTCAAGATACATGCTGTCCAAGATCATTTGTTTAAAATTTTAAACACATTTTAGGTTGCAAAAGATTTTTTTTAATTTTATTTCTTGATTTTAGAGACAGAGAGGAAGGAAGAGAGAGAGAAACGTTGATTTGTTGTTCCTTCCATTCATACACTCATTGACTGCTTCTGGTATGTACCCTACTGGAGATCAAACCTGTAACCCTGGCAAATCCTGATGACAGTCTAACCAACTGAGTTACTCTGTCAGGGCCCAAAAGACTTTTGATTCTGGATTTTAATTATATCTCTAGCCTATCTAATAAAGAGGGAATATGCTAATTGACCATCACTCCATCACAAAGATGGCTGCACCCACAGCTGAAGCCAAGTTTCCATAAGGAGCCTTAATGAGCAATCAGCAGGGACCTGTGGCTATGCCCTCCCCTGCCCCCAAGGGGCTTGACAGGGGACCTCAGGCTGTATCCCCCACCTGGTAGGGCTTGACAGGGGACCTCAGGCTGTGCCCCCCACCCCTGCATCAGGCCAGAGGACCTGAGGCCATGCCCTCTGCCCAGCGGGGTTTGATGGGGCATCTCAAGGTGCACTTCCATCCTGGTTCTGGGCTAGGCGACCTCAGTCTGTTCCCCCCACCCCAGCGCCAGGCTGGGGTACCTCAAGCCACGCCCTCCACCAGATGGTACTTGACTGGAGACCTCAGGCCATGGGTCCTACCCAGCAGGGCTTAACAGTGGACTTCAGGCTGCAATCCCCACCCAGCACCAGGCTGGGGGACCTCAGGCTGCATCCCCTACCCCAGCACTGGGCCAGGGGACCTGTGGCTGTGCCCCTGTGACCCCCTGCCTAGAGAGGCTTGACAAGGGACCACAACCATGCTCCACACCCAGTGAGGCTTGAAGGGGACCTCAAGATACATTCCCAGTGCTGGTTTGGGGGAATTCAGGCCATGCCCCCTACCCAACAGGGCTTGACAGGGGACCTGAGGCTGTACCCCTCTGCTGGTGGGGCTTGCCAGAGGATCTCAGGCCATATCCCCCATCTGGCAGAGCTTGATGGGGGACCTCAAGGCACACCCTCCATCCCGGTCTGGGCTGGGAGACCTTAGGCCATGACCCCTCCCCCATTCTGGCACAGGGCCAGAGGATCTGAGGCTAAGTCTCCTGCCCTGTGGGGCTTGACAAGGGTGGGACTGGCCAGGTCTGGATCTAGCCAATGGGGCAGGGGCCGGCCGGGTCTGGGTCTCATGTGATTTTGAGGTGCATGTGGATAGGTAGGGACTTGACTCTGGATCCCCTGGTGCATCCCAGACTCTGACAGGAAGAAGGTTTTCACATACATTTTACTATTTTTTTGTCATCTCTGACACTTCTGTTATAAAGAAAGGGCAAATAGTAATATTAAGTTATTTCCTTTAATTAACCCTCTTTTAAAGTGCACAAATTTTGTGTACCAGGTCACTAGTACATATATAAAAGCCTAAGCGACTATCTGACTGTCTGACCATCTGACCAGTAGCCACTGACCAACAAGGGGCAGACACTCAATGCAGGTCCTGATGAGCTGTGGTGACTTGGCAGTTGTGATTCTTGGGTGATGCACCAGGAGCCAGAGAGGAATGAGCACGAGTCCAGGGTGCATCACCCAAGAACCACTCTCTCTTAATCTGGGACCACTCAGGGGATGTTGGTGAGCCAGTTTGGGCCTGATCCCTGCAGGCCAACCTAAGGAACCCACCAGTGCACAAATCCATGCACTGGGCCTCTAATTTTCTAAATAAAATTTAATTGCTTGGTATTATCCACATTTATTCTCAAAAACCATCAAAGATATACAGCATAAGAGGTTTGAATAACATTGGAAAAATATGAAATAACTTGGGAAAGAGGAGGCAATATATTTCTTGTCTATTTCAGAGTTTCTCTGTACCACACACTTTACTTTTCTCCTGGGTTAAGAATGAGGGACTAGGAGGTAGCAAACAAGGACCTTGTCAGAGTGCTTCAGATCTTTCTCTTCTATACAGCATTTACTTAAATTGGGACTAGTTTCCTGACTAAAAGATCTGTTACATTAACTGAAAAATTTTAAACCTGATTAGATTTTGAGTAAAAACAGAGTTACAAGCTTATCCAATTATGCTATCTTCTTTGATTTCAGAGAAGAAAGGAGAGGAAAAGAGAGATAAAAACATCAATTTTGATAGAGAATCACAATTTGGGGGCTACCTCCTGCACACCCCACACTGGAGATCTAGCCCACAACTGGGCATGTGCCTTGATCAGGAATTGAACTATGACTTCCTTGGTTCATAGGTTGATGCTCAGCCAAGCCATACAAGCTGGGCCAATTGTGCTGTATTTTGTATTTATCTACCTAACTTTTATGGGTTCTCTTTGTCTTTGTGTTTTGTGTTTTTTTTTTCATAAAGATTTGAATTACTGTCTGGTGTCATTCGCTTTCTGCAGAAGAATTTTTTTAATAGTTTTTGAGTCAGATCCTCTAGTAAATTTTCTGTTTTCATTTATCTGAGAATGTCTACTTTGCCTCCATTTTTGAAAGAGTTTGTTGAATAAAAGATTCTTAGCTGACTGCTTTTACTTTTAGCACTTTAAATATGTCATCCTATTATCTGGCCTTCATTTTTTCTGATAAAAAGTCAACCATTAATTTTATCAGTTTTCTTGTATGTGTTGAGTCATTTTTATCTTACTGATTTAAATATTTTATCTTTATTTTTGACTTTCAACATGTTTACTATGATGTATCTGATTATAGATCTCTTTCAGCTTATTCTATTTTAAAATTGTTGAACTGCTTGGATGTATCATTGAATTTAGTATGGTTTTGACATTTAAAAATATTTTTTCTTTTTCCAATTACACGTATGTTGGTACACTTAATAATGCCCCACATGTCTCTCAATTTGCATTCATTTTTCTTCATCCTTTTTTTTCTTCTGTTTTTCAAATTGTAAGACTTCTATTGATCAATCTTTAAGATTACTGTCTTTCATCTGTCAGTTCACTTCTAATGTTGAGATACTCTACTAGTCATTGTTCTTTTCTACTCCAAAATCCCATTTGGTTCTTTTTAATAACTACCTCCTTATTGATATTTTCTGTTTGATGAAATATCACCATTATAACTTCCTTTACTTCTTTAAGCATAGTTTTTGTTGTTGTTGTTCTTTGAACATAATTATCATAGCTACTTTAAAGTCTTGTCTGCTAAGATGATTTTCCAGACCCCTCAAAAAGCATTTTCTAGTGCTTTTTTCCCCTTGTATATGGGTCATACTTTTCTGAGGTTGTTTTGCATATCTCATAATATTTCTGGTGAAGCTACATTTTAGAAAATATATTGTAGCAAGTCTAGGTATTGATTCCTCTGAATTTAGTCATTACTACTGTTTGCTTGATGGTTTATTTGTTCAGTGTATTGGCTTAAGCCACTTTTTGATCAAATGTGCTTCAGCCCTCTTTATTAGCTATATTTTTACCCTTTACTACTGAATGTGGGTATGACTTGATGGCTGCTATTATAATTCAGGGGTTTTTATGGTGTTTATCCTATGGTTAGGCAAGGATTGGAAGTTTGGAGGTTTTGTCTCTGAGCATTCTGAGAGGGTGCAGCCGTGAGCACGCACAGTCTTTGAAACTGCCACGGGAAACATTTTGAGTAAGAGAAGAGCCAAACAAGGAATTCTTAGTTTATGTTTCTCACAGTAAGGTTCTCCAGAGGTCTTCACCTTCAATAAAGTCTTCCATAGATGCAAATGTTGTATAGGTTGCATTTTACAGAATCTAAGAGATAAAATTTTGTTGTACTTCAACATTGACACAGTTTGATAAAAGGTCAACTGGAATTGTATGCAAAACTGTACTAAAACTGAAAGATTTTTGTGGGTACAGAAGCTCAGAGCCAGAGATAACCATAAAAACAATTCAAAGAAACATTTGAAATGTAGTTTTTACATGTAAGAAAGGGGTCAGAACATCTTTGCTTGAATGTTAAGGAATGGGGTGATGATGCTAACTGGGCTCCCTAATACACAGGTATAATTTATCCTAAATGCCTTAGCCATTCTCTACAAGATTGACCTCACCTGTAAACCCAGTTTTTGCTGCAACAAGTGTATCAGATGAGATAGGCACTATAAGGATGGCCATTCTCCCTATATAGAACCATGGTAACCTGCTTTTCCTGATAAGGCACAATCTCATGTTTTATCAATCACTTATTTCCACTACTCAATCCCTCTGTCTGTAATTTCAGGGACTGAGAAAGTAAAATAAGTTTGGCGAGAAAAAGTTCTGCTACAAAATCTGCTGTGAAATAGAACCTCTGTGGTTGATGGGCTTAGCCACCTTACACAAATCGAGTGGCTGCGCTGAGAAAATAAGCAACCTGCAGACCTACCAGCAGCTTCCCATTTGTTCTTTCTTGAGAAATCAAGGACAGAACGTTGGCAATTCATTTTGGTGAGTCACAAACATTACAGACTGGGATGATTACTTGATACAGAAGCTTATCAGGAGATGCAGGTTGTTGACAGCATTGGAGAAAATGACTGCCCCACTTGCAAATAACGGGCCTTGTCATCTGCTTCCCTGGGTCACTGTCAACCTCCTGAGAGCCTTCCACTTGGGCATGTCTGTGCCTCCACATCTTTCTGGGAACCTTTCTGGGGTACAAAAGTTGAAATCAGTTTTGACACAAATATCAATCTTGACCATCTTCCAGGACCAAAGTGGATTTATTTTTCCTGGGAAAGAACCATGAGAGAGAAACCATGATAGTTGTTAGTAAGACACTTACTCCAGCCACTGCAGGCAGCCCATTGCAATATACTTATTTGTTTTCCATCTTATGTTATTAGAACATGGTGAAGAATCAGGCTTCCACAGCAGTCTAAGGGGAAATCATGTAAGTTATCTAAGGAAAGTTTCTCTGTTATTCTGGTTTTTTCTTTTATTAAAAATATATTTTTTCTTGATTTTATAGAGTGGAGAAGGGAGAGGGATAGAGAGATAGAAACACCAGGAAGAGAGAAACATTGATTGGCTGCCTCTTGCACTGCCCCTATTGGAGATGGAGCCCACAAGTAGGGGACATCATGTACCCTGACTGATGGGGAATCAAATCAGAGAATTCTTGGTTCATGGGTCGATATACAACCATTGAACCACACTGGCCAGGCTAGTTTTTCTCTTTTGCTAATTGTTACAAAAATAATTGGATTTTTTTTTTATTCTTTGTTAAGCTCTGTCATATCCATTTAAGTCTGTAGCTTTCCTTTCTTTCAGACATTAAATTCCCTTTGAAGAGAAAAGAAGCAAAACCTATACACCAAATTCATTATTCTGTTGTCAAGATGCCCATCACCAGCTTTAGAGGGTGCATAATCCTTAAAAAGAAACCATCAGCCGAAACTGGTTTGGCTCAGTGGATAGAATGTCAGCATGCGGACTGAAAGGTTCCAGGTTCGATTCTGGTCAAGGGCATTATGCTCTTCCCAGAAGAAGGTGTGCAGCAGGCGGCTAATTGATGTCTCTCTCTCATCGATATTTCTAACTCTCTATCCCTCTCCTTTCCTCTCTTTAAAAAGTCAATGAAATATATTAAAAAAAAGAAAGAAAGAAACCATCACTCCTCTTCTCTGCTTTCTTTGATGTTAAATGAAAACAAGATTTTTTTTCTTTTTTTCTACTTTTTTCTTTTATTGGTAAAACATTTTAGAAGCCAAACTTTCAAAGTTCTTAATATGTTTTTCCCAAACAGGTCCATTTTATTATTTTGAATATATCATATTGTAAAGTGGTTGTCGATTCACTCACTCACTCCACTATTTCAAGATCAACTAACTGTTCCTAATACTTACAATCTAAATCACTATCTATCTGTGACTGAATCATATCCTTACTCCTAGAAACTAGGAAAACCCAGGAAGGACAGGGAATAAGGAACCATTATTTTAAGTAGCACTGACTTCCATAGGCTTGACAAACTTTGATAGTTTAAAACAAAGATGTTAGGGACTTAAAAGGAGAGAACTATGTATTCATTCACAAAACTTGATTGAGGGCCTACAATGTGTAGATACTGCACCAGATGCTAGAGATAGAAAAATGAACAAGACACAGGCCACTGTGAAAACAAGGTGTGCTGTAATGGTGCTGGTAGCTGCCAGGCAACACAGTCAGAGACTGGCGATAGAGGCCTGAATTTGGGGTGGGGTTTGCGGTCCAAAGAAAAAAAGCTTCTCTAGAAGTTTCCTGCACTGGGATTGGGAGGAAGGTAACTTTTTGCAAGGGAGACAGGAAAAGGAAAACAGAAGCCCTCCTCCCTCTCGGACCACAGTGTGCAAGTGAGTAATTAAATACTTAGTGAACCATTATCTAAGCATTATGCTCTTCTACTAGTACATTTGTCTTCAGAATTTAACTTTGAAGCCTTAATTCAATAAAGATGTTAGTTTTTTAGTTTTTTTCTCTTTTTTAAGGAGCATTAAAAAAATTAAATATTTAGTGACTACTTAATTATGAAAAGAAGAACCAGAAAACTGTAATTTGATTCTTTTACAAATCACAAAGCTCTGACATTCTTCCTTAATGCCAAATAGATAACAGGAAAGAACTGAGGCATTTCCCATCAGAGGCAAATAACAAAGTCACATTTGTGCATTATCCAGGCTGAGGTTCCTCTAAAGCCCCTGGACTACATTGATTTTCATTCCTTGAATCTGGCAGGAATGAAGAACACCAGTGTTCTTTTCCCCCTTGAATCTGTGCTCTCCACTTTAACTTAACTTCATTTGCATTGTAGTGGAGAAAAAGAGAAAAAACATATTTGCTGCTAGGAGAATAATATTCAACTCCCCACAATGATCAGCCTAAAGGAAAAATCAGCTTTGGTTATTTGTCTTCCACCTTCCCCTACTTGCTGAGGAGTGTTCTCTATCTTTTGCTTGGAAGGGTTATTTGTGTTTTCATGATGCTACAGTAAAGAGAGGGAATCACCAAGGTAGTAAATGGAAAAAAAGAATTAACCAAAGTTGCTAAGTTGTTCTATATGATCAAATGGTGAAGGAAGGCTGGGAGAATGAGGAAGGAAAGGCCACATGTAATGGCAGTGGATAAGAAAGTATGTGGGAAGTAAGGGACATGGAGGAGCTGCAGGGGGTATAGGCAGGTGAAGACAGGGAATTTTAACATATAGTACCATACTTATACAAGGATTTAGAATCAGGAAGATTTGATAGAATTTGAGTACAAAGACTGCAGGAAGAAGATTAAACTGAGCAAACAATTATGATAAGTAAAGTTAGACATACTGTGAAAGGCACTTAATATCCTCATGAGGATATTAGATTTGGGAATACAATTATTAAACAAGCTTAACCCTCCTTTGTTTCATTTTCACTTTAAAATAGGAAAATTAAAGTCTGAGATAAATTTAAATGGTTAAATGAAAAAATTATAATTTCTGAGAGTTGCTAAATACATTATGCATGTGTATTTGGAGTAGTTTTTCTCTTAGGTAAACTGATTTTTAAAAACAGTTCAGATAAGCGGTGAATGATAGCCAAAGGAAGTAAATGGGGAAACGGGAAAATAAGAAGGAAGAGAAAACAAGCAAAACATTTCCTCTAAGTCTTGGGAAATAGAAAGTTAGTGGACCCATTTCATTATAGAAATAACTAGGAAGATAGGGTTGTGGATGTAATTATCTGAGATTTTAAAGAGAATCTTAATAGAAACTGTAATATATAAGCTCTGAAAATAAGCCTTTCAGTGGAGGGAAAAAGCTTTTTTAAAAAGAGTAATTACTTAAAAATTCAGAAATCTAAAAGAAATTAATGAGAAGGCAATTAATTAGTCCTTAGGAGGCAGTGCATTTAATTGTTTTAGTATTCTAAAATAAACCAATTAAATGGCTTTTGAGCTATTTTAAATAATTTATGGTAGCTTTTTGCAAATTTTCCTTACCCACTCACAAGTTTTGCTATAAATGGGAAAATAGGTCATTAACTAGAGAATTGTAGATAAAATAAAGGAGACATACTGCAAATGGTACCCATCACTGTCGTCCCTATAGTATTTCACTCCAGGCTGCATGCATGTCAGCACTGAGTAGCTGTGAGGATGATTCTTGTTGAACACAGATGTGGCTGTGAAGGTCTGTCTTCTGTTTCTTGGATTGTTCTTACATTAGCAGTCAAAGGAGGTGGAGTCAGGTGTCAGGGTATCATCTAAGCAACGGAAGTCTGTATTTCAGTAGCCCCTGCCGTGTGGCTTCTGTGCAACAGAAATCACCTCGCCCCTTATTAGTCAATACGCTCTGCGGCTTTTATTTTAGAAGGTTGAAATAAATGTCCTCTTATTTATTGGAAGACCTAGTCAAAGGGATGAGGAGCTAATTAAAATTTATTTAATTGCTTCAACTTACCCAAGTGGAAAAGAATATAAATAAAACAGGGTACCTATTAAGATAAAGTGAAATAAAGGAGCAGCAGAGAATGCAGTTGAAAATCAGTCTGGCTTTCTCTGTGCCTCAGAGTGAGTTCATTTGTTAACCTTCGAAGAAGTCCTCTTTGTTTGGAGAGTAGTTATTTGAATGTGCTCCTTCTTACTTATGCAACTTTCTGTACAGTGAGGGTGATTCATTGGCTAAACTGAAAGTAAGGGTAGGACAGATTGGGAATTAACTAAGGTCTCTTATTACCCAAGTCCAAATGAATGAATTGGTGAATTGATTTATCACAGAATCTCATGACTCATAGGAGGAAAGAAGTCACAATCAAGCCCCTTAAGAATAAAAGTTAGGCAAATAATTAGAATAATTCAGAATGGTCTGAATCAAGTCTTAGTGGCAGGTAATGACAAACAAAGATCCCTGAAATAAAAATTTCTTTAGTTAAAAAAAAATCAAGAGTGGATATTCCACTCAGGATGAGGTTTGATTGTTGATGGTCATGCACAAGTATTAATTTCATCACCCCTAGAATGCAAGCTCCACTGAAGGTTTCGGTTGGCTTTATTAATTGCTTTCTCTCCAACACCTAGAAGAGTGCCTTGAATGCTGTTGATGTGGGAAATTACCTTCATCCAATGTTAGTCTCCAGTACACAATGAGGCAGGTTATTTAAAATAATTATTATCTGCATATGTTTTTCTATCTCTGTCTGTGTTGTATCAGTCTTTCTTACTGATGATATGCTTATGAGGGCTAAAACTGAGGGAGACAGAAGCAGATGGAAGATGCCTGGAGCTTGCTCTACCAGAAAAAAACAAAAGTTATTGTGCCTGAACACGGCAGTGAATCACCTAATGACCTGATGAGTAACAATGAATTTTATCTGTATGTATCAGATGGAAAACAAATAATCAAAAAATAGGTGTCACCAATGGATGGCCAACTTGATCCTGTTTGAATATTGAATACTTTAAGAGCATTGAGTGATTCAAGTATATTTAGTAGATTGCTTTGTTTTTAGATTATTTTTGTGAATTATCAATACTTACAGTCTTCTATACCACTGTCTAAAAATTTGCATAAGTTAGTTGCTTCTTTCTTTAGTTTCCTCTGTTCTTATTACATATCTGTATCTTTTCTTTTCTTTAGTAGAATGTAATATTATTAAATAATACAGCAAACACATTACATAAAAAATAGACATCCAATAAACATTGGTTAAGTGAAGGAATGCATGCATGAAGA
Source organism: Lasiurus cinereus (assembly GCA_011751065.1). Lineage (NCBI taxonomy): Eukaryota > Metazoa > Chordata > Mammalia > Chiroptera > Vespertilionidae > Lasiurus > Lasiurus cinereus. Next base: position 5,122,417 of record JAAGEH010002534.1, read on the forward strand.
TACATATTCATAGCATAGCAAGTGCATTTGATAGAAGGTCCTTTGGGCCCACTCAGTCTGGCAGTGATTAGGCTTCAGCACAGTGGCTGAGCACAGAAACTTAAAAAGAGCCAAGTCACACAGTAAGTGATGCCATTGTCACCTCAGCCCATCAAGGTTTTCCTTGCTGTGGTTCACAAGCTTGCAAATCAGCAGCATCACTTCAAAAGTAATACTGTGAAAAGAAGCATAATGTTTGTGGACTAATAAGATTCCAATTATATTTCCAAAGGACCATTGGGAAAAAATTGTTTTGAGTGCAAGTTCCTGAGGTTCAGACAATTGAGGTTAAAAGAGGAGGCCTCAAAAAGATGCTGGACTTCCTGCAATTATGCATGTGAAATTCAAGTAATTAGATAAGAATTAGTTCTGTGTCTCTATTTGCACTAAAAAATGGTGTACTGTGTTATAACAATTGCAGTAGTAAATCAAATATTTCTCTGTTCAGTTCTTACTGATCAGCATAATGCTATTTCTGATATTGTGTATTTTAGAACTAAAATATATTCATTCACAGGACCAGGGGACATAGATTGATAATTCCTTTTTGGGGGGGTCCAAATCTAAGTTTAAATAAATAACTCTAACACAACATGAAGAACTTCTTCATACATATTCCTTATTATTCAGACGTGCATTTATTTGTCAAAGTAAATCCATGTATTACATGTGTGCATATGGAATAGCAATGGGTGAATATATAGAATTCATGTTATTTTAATATGTTATGTTTAAAGCAACACTAAATTAAGTACTAGTCTTGTCCTAATGTAGCAGCCATGTGAGGAGTAGACATATTAACTTGGAGTCTATAAGGCTTTCCTAAAACCTCACAGTTTTTTCACTAAAACCGTAACACCTGATTTGAAAGGTTGTAGAGGATTATTTTAATTCTTATTGAAAAATATATCTGTAGAAAGCTTTAGTAGGACAGCCAATGAAAAATGGTGTCAAGATGGGAGATTCATATTTGCAAGCAAAATATTTACTATTGTCACCTGGAGTGGCTCAATGGTTGAGCGTCAACCTATAAAGTGGAGATCAGGGTTCAATTCCTAGTCTGGACACATGCCTGGGTGGCTGGCTGCTCAGTTCCCAGTAGGGGCCCTCAGGAGGCAGCTGATCCATGATTCTCATCATTAATGTTTCAATCTCTTTCTCCTTCTGAAATCAATAATTTTTTTTTTTTTTACATTTTTACTATTTCTGAAGACCAGATGGAAAAAGGCTAGAAGGGAGAAGTAGGAGAGGAGAGAGGAGATGCCTCCAGGAGATTATCCCAGGGAAGAATATGGCAACTGGAGGCAGGTTGGAAGTAGGAGGGAAGGGCAAAGAGGACTTGCTAGCTGACAAAAGAAAGGGTAACTTTTTGAGGGGAAAAAAATGGGTCCAGGGAGAAATGGATTGCTTTGTTAAAAAGAGAGGTGATTTCAAATAATTTTGTATTTTTTGTGTGAGCCCTCTTCTGTTCTTTTCTATTAGGTTTAATGATAAACTTCAACAGAGATGGTTGGCTCTGGTGTAAACTGAAGCAATGATTAAGAGACAGAGACTCTGTGTCCTGGAGTTTTGTCCTGCTGTACTCCTGCCACCCATTTAGTTTTCAGGCTTGCAAGTTTTAACCAGGCCATATTGCTATGTGTATTTTTAACTTTTGCTGTTTCTGTCAATCCTTGTCAATGCTGAAGAGCTTCTCCATTTCTAGAAACTTTACTGTGGTCAAAAAGCAACTGACAAGCACATAGTACATTGCACTCTGTAGGCATTAATAGACACTTGATTCCTAACAGCCTGGCAGAATGTGTCTTCAGAAACATAGGCAATAAACCCAACTGCCTTAAAATAACAGATGTTGTATCTGGTAGGCCTTTCACTGAGGCCTTGTTAAATACATAACTGACAACAAGAGGCACCTGTATTTTTTTAAATATATTTTATTGATTTTTTACAGAGAGGAAGGGAGAGGGATAGAAAGTCAGAAACATCGATGAGAGAGAGAGATCAATCAGACACCTCCTGCACGCCCCACACTGGAGATGTGCCCGCAAGCAAGGTACATGCCCCCGACCGGAATTGAACCTGGGACCCTTTAGTCCGCAGGCCGACGCTCTATCCACTGAGCCAAACCGGTCTCGGCAGGCACCTGTATTTTATTACCTATTCAAAGCAAGAACTATTTCAGTCATTTGCCAACATACATGTATATGTGTGAGAAAATGAAGATTGGTCCCTAAACACCTGAGATGCCTATGAGGATTAGGAAGGGCAAGTCACAACAAGGGAAGTAGTGGATAGTAGCAAAACTGCTCAAGTCATAATAATAAACTTGGATGAAGTTTGAATTGATGAGTTAATCACTTAGCCTTTAGAAATATATGGGGACAAAATGTGGAAAGTTGGGGGAAAGCTGAGAGCACGTATGTATTAAAAATGTATCATTCATATTTTTGCCAGTGTTAATCTTTGGAAAGTTTGAGCATGCTACTTTTTTGCCTAAAGCCCTAAAATTAATAAGAAATTTGACATGAATATTAAGTTTTGGAGTAGGTGAGGCTTTTTATACAAGAAATAAGTAAAAAACAATAGATTTATCTACAAAAATCTTTAAAATTTTCTACATAAAAATAAAAGTCAAATAAAAAACCAGGAACATATTTTCAGACACTCACAGTATTAAATCATTGATAGGTAAAGTACCCCTAAAAATAAGAAAATCATTAAATGGCAACACAGAAGTGAGTAAACAATAAGGAGATGATTTTCTAAGTAGAAAATGCATTCATTGACAATCTTTTTTTAAACTTCAAGAACATTTCTAATTAGAAGAATCCACATTGAAACAGTTTTACTTATCAAATTAGCAAAGATTTAAAAAATGCAGAATATTAGTCATACTTTATAATGGAAAAAAAGGATGAGCAGATATCTTTAGAAACAGAATAATAATGTTTTAAATATTCAGTTCTTCATGCTTATCTCTTACTATGTCATCCAAATTTTTCCATGATGCATCCCCTGCCCACTGCTTCTGATTTTCCTTTCCCAAGTTATTGTCTGGCAAACCAGGAATTTGCAGTTTCCCAAATGTGCCATGTTTTATCAGATGTCTATGTTTGGGGGCACCTAGTTTAGAGTGTTTTCTACTTTTGTTCACCTGGCAAGTTCCTGTTCACTCTTCCTTGACATCCTTCTTCTGTTAAGTCTTCCCAGTCACACTCCTGTCATCTCCTCACCCATCATCTCAACAAAGAAACTCTCTTTTATTCATCTTGACTATATTTTTATTGTTCCATATTTTATGCCACATTTTATTAATTTATTTGCATATATATATATATAATTTCCTCTATTAATTAATGATATATTGCTTAAGAACCTCTGAATCCTGTTTCTATCACCGAGGTTGACAAAAGAAACTAAGTGTTGCCTGACAGAAATGAATTAAAATTTCACTGTAACACCAGTGTACATGAAGCAAAATCATAATCTTAAACCATATCTTCGTACACACACTCACACACACATGCAGGGTGTCCTCAAAACGGTATACACGCTTTAACAGCTGATAGCTCAATAGATGATTTTTTTCTTCTCAGATTTAACCCATTGGAATTAATAATTATTCAAAGTGCATATACAATTTGAGGGCGCACCCTATATGTACACACACATATACACACAGACACACACACACACAAAGCTTCTCTATGGGTGCCTAGTTTAGAGCTTCTATTAAACTGAAGCTTTTATATATGCAATTTTCATCAAAGTATTTGAAAATGTAAAAACCATAGTAGTTAATTACTGACTATTCACAGAACTAAACCCTCAATGCTCAAAAAACCCTCATGGCTTCATTTCTTTCACTCTAGAACTACCATTAGGGAAGCATATTATAAGCAGACTCAATGGTTAACTAGATCGAGCTGTAATAAAAACCCAATACTTAGGGCCCCTGTGAGCTTCTTCTAGAAGCCCCAGGACTTGCTCAAATGTCAGAGAGGCATGCTCAATTATTTTTCACCCACACTTTCACTATCCCAGAAAAGCATTTTTTTTTCTGCCATAACAACAAAGTACCAAAGTGATTCTTGATCACAGATTTTATTTCAGGTCAGCCACCAAAGGATTCTCACAAGTTGGTAACTTTGTTGTTTGATTTTAAGACCAATTATTCATTACAGCCTAGATGATTTACATTTTAAGATGTGATTAAAAAGAAGATGTGGTACAACAAAGTATCTTTCTTATTCTTGGTAGATGTGTCTACATTAATTCATATGCTATTGGTGAAATTTGGTTCTGAAATTCTCATGCCTTTTCACATTTTTAACATTTTAGAGGGATAAAAACTTCCAAAAATATACTTTATGCTTTTTTGTATCCATAAGAAGGAAATCAATTAACTGAAATCTTCTTGATTCAGGACATCAGAATTAACACACATTCTTGTTTTGTGCTCAAGCCCTTACAGGCAGGCTGTAGGCATAGACCTGTCCCTGGGCATCGTAGAATTTGCCCCTGCGTTAATGGATTCCAGGTTAGTGTGCTGGTAGATCTCTTTAACTTTGTTTTCATCTGAAACATATTTTTATGGCTGTTGCTAAACCAGCCTCTAGCTTTCCCCTTCCCCCGTTTCCAAGTTTGCTAAATTACAATTGTATTTTACCATCTTTCTAACTCAGTCAACTTGGGAGGACTGAGGGTGGCTTAATTTCTGTCTTTGGATGCAAGTCTCTAAGTTTACTTACAAGATTCCGAGGGTTCCTGAACTAGCTGAAGCCGGTCCATGTGTGGTCAATTGGGTCTTCCAAGAAGCTGACAGAGATATAGGTAGGAGGGCAATGGATTTATTGGGGACTAACCCCTGGGAAAGGGGAGGAAGGGAGAATTAAGGTTGGCAAGGAGGGTATCCGAGTGTGATGCAAATCTGACGAATTCCGAGACAGGGAGCTCTAGAGCAAATCTTGCCCATTAGAGGAGTCCCATGTTGGGCAGAAATGGCTGGACCCTATAGCCCAGTCAGTAAGGTGGGGACTTCCTGGAAGGGGTGTAACCACAGCCTGAATGTTGAGCTGAACTGTGAAGGAAGGGACTGCAGGAACTGTCAGCTGATTGCCATCTTGCAGTTGAAAGGGAAACTATTTCATGAAACAAGAGTTCCAAACAGGTGCACCTACTTGGCTTCATAAACACACATACCAGCTGGAAATATATCTGAAAAAAGATGCAAGTTCATAGGAAGGTAGGAAATAGTTATTGCTTTCTGAAAAGTTATGACTTTCCCGGTGAATGTGAGTTTGTGCAGAAGGTAGAGGAACTGATGGAAAATAATCAGTGAGTCTAAGGCTTGGGGAGGGAGTAGTCATGGAAGCAGGGGGTTCTGGTGAATGAGGAGAAGAGTTAAATAAGCAAGAGATCAAAATCTACTTTCCTTAGCAGAAAATTTACCTTGGAAGGACCCATTTTGGAAAGGTGTAGAGACAGACATGATACTTCGGGTGGAAGGCAGTACCACCAAGAATATCACTAAATAAGTTACCGAAAAACCTGTATTGTTTTACTTTGTAATTTTGCATATTGAAAATTTTAATTATATTTTATTTTTTTTAATTTAATAAATCTTTATTGTTTAGATTATTACAATTGTTCCTTTTTTCCCCCCATAGCTCCCCTCCGCCTGGTTCCCACCCCACCCTCTGCCTTTACCTCCCCGCCATTGTCCTCATCCACAGGTGTATGATTTTTGTCCAGTCTCTCCCTGCACCCCCTTCACTCCTTTCCCCTGAGTATTGTCAATCCACTCCCTTTCTATGCTTCTGATTCTATTATATTCACCAGTTTATTCTGTTCATCAGATTTTTTTATTCACTTGATTTTTAGATTTTTTGTTGATATATATGTATTCATTGTTCATAATTTTTATCTTTACCTTTTTCTTCTTCCTCCTCTTCTTAAAGAGTACCTTTCAGCATTTCATATAATACTGGTTTGGTGGTGATGAATTCCTTTAGCTTTTTCTTATCTGTGAAGCTCTTTATCTGCCCTTCAATTCTGAATGATAGCTTTGCTGGGTAGAGAGGCTCCTCCCACCGCCGCTGCACTCACCAGCCATGAGCCCAGCTGAGCAGGGCTTCTAGTTGAGCAGTGCTTCCCCTGTGGGAGTGCACTGACCACCAGGAGGCAGCTCCTGCATTAAGTGTCTGCCCCCTAGTGGTCAGTGCATGTCATAGTGACTGGTCATTCTGCCATTTAGTCGATTTATTAGCCTTTTATTATACAGGATGAAAGCGATATATTTGTTAATTTACCCTATTGGATTCTCTTGTTTAGGTTATCTTGCATTTACAGTTAGTTATTTTTTCTTAATATAGTACTAATCTCACCTCCTCCTTTAGTTCTAATATATTTTCCTTATCTAATTACATTGACTAATAACTCCAGTATAATGTTAATAGTACAACTACATTAATTACAATAATAAGTTATAGCTAATATCCTTTTATTTTTTCTAACTTTAGCAGGAATTGCTCCACTAAGTATAATGCTGACTCTGGGGCTAATTATACATTTATATACCAAAAAAGCTACTGAATAAGTATACTTCAGCTTCTTTCACTTTTTAAAAATATTTTTAATGATTTTTCCGAGGAAGACAAAAGGAGGGAGAGCGTGAGAGCTAAATATTGATTGCCTCCTGCACACTCCAACTGGGGATTGAACCCACAACTTGGGCATGTGCCCTAACCTGGAATCAAACTGGTGACATTTTGGTGCATGATGCAATACCCAACCAACTGAACCACACCAGCCAAGGTAATTTATTTTAACACTTATCCCAGAAAATTTTTCCCACCCTTTCTTTCCCAATCAGTTTTACTATTCTCTTAAGACTCAACTTTCCTACACAAGCATGTTTTGTTGACTTCAAGGTGATTGTTTTTCTTTGCTATTTACTGGCAAAGAAATACTCTGAGTCCTCTTAGATTGTCAGGGTAGTTTGCAACTACTCAGTCTTTTATGTCAGATTTACTTTTGATCCTCCAAACTTGGTTTACATGAATAGAAACAAACAAAACCAAAGTGTTGGTCTCTTTCTAACACTGTGACTTCACTTTGACTCTCTTGATCTCAGCTTCCTCACAAGCAAAACAAAGGAGTTGGTTTAGATTAGTTCCAACCCTGTAATATAGAGCCCTAGGATTATCCCAGGAAAAGAAGGAGACCAGGGAAGCATATCTCCTTGTTCATCTTTTACTTCAAACCCAGCCACTGTTCTCTTATCTGTCTTATTTATTAAGTTTTTGCATGAGATTTCTTTTGAAGAGCAGGTCAATCAATGGAAAAAAATTTGAAAATGACTAATCTACATAATCCTTAAGGTTCATTTCAGCTCTCACATTTTATCTTTTCTAGTTCTTCTGTTTATTTCCCTGACATACTTCATGGTAACCTGTGTGTTGGCAGTATATATCACAATGCTGAGTCAGGGATACAGAAAATGATTAATTAAATGTCTTTTAAGAAAAAAAAAACACAAATGTATTAATAGGTTTATTAATCCCATCACAGATATTTAAAGATAATCATTAAGTTACAGACATTCCTAAAGAAAATAGAGACAGAATGTTGAAAACTCAGATTAAATATCTGCCCTCCTTGAATGCTCACTGAATCCTTGCCTTAAGTAACAATTATTGGACACCTCATATATTGCAGGTATTTTGTTAAATCTTGGTTATATCAAGCCCTATTGCATCTTGTCCCTTTCCTTGAAGATTATGAAGTCCTCTAAGAGAAAACATGTAAATAGATTATTAAAATAAAACATGGTAAGTACTTTTATAGGATTAATGGAAAAGTGCCAGGAGTTTTCAGAGAAATGAATTCTGATTCTGGTCGAAGTAGTGAGAAAGATTTCACAAAGAGACCTGTAAACAGTTCTAGGAATGAGACTGGGCCATATGGAGAAAACCCATAAACAAGCTGGCAGTAGGAAAAGTATGTAGAAGGCACAGAGAGAAGAAAACCTAGGGAGTGCTAGCAGTAATTTGGCATGATTGCACAGCTCAGTGGTTGGACATAAAATGGTAAGCTGTAGCCCAGCTGGTGTGCTCAGTGGTTAATCATCATCCTATGCATCAGGAGGTCATCAGCTGCACCCTGGGTTGTGGGATCAATTCTCAGAGGGGAGCATGCAGAAGGCAGCCAATTAATGTTGATGTTTCTCATTGATGTTTCTATCTCTCCCACTCCCTTCCTCTCTCTCTAAACTCAAAAAAAAAACACCTTATTTTTTTAAAAGTAAGCTACAAAGTCATTTTTTTTGCTTCAAATTAAAAAAATTATTTCATGCTATTATAAAGCTTTTGAGTCCCATCATTTAGGAATAGACAGTCAACAGAGATTTTTAAGCGTGATGTGGCAGCATAGATTTATCTCCTAAAAAAAGATAACATGGGCTGGCATAACAAGTCCAATGAGCAGGAGAGCAGTAAAGATGCTGTTGCAATAGATCAAAAGGAAGGGGAAGAGAGTCTGAAGGATGAGGAGAGGGATCCCATTGGAGAGAATATTTCAAATTGATTTAAAAGGATCTGGTGACTGGCAATCATTTAGTATAGAAAAAGATGATCAAACATTTTTTCAAAATATTCTATTTATCACAAAACCTGACTAGCAACTGCTAACTCTCTCATGTAAATACATAGTCAGTCCACTTGCAGAGGCTAATGGATGACTTAATTAAGGTCGTGCAAGATTCTCTAAGACAAGAGATAAATGGAAATTCCCCCTGAACAGCCAGTCCACCTTAGATGGATGTCACAGGCATTATCAATAATTTTTCCAGGTGTTTCCCATCCTAACGAAGAATTAACACAGGAGATCACATCTAGCCTGATGGTCCAATCTGGAGTCTCTCTTTTTGTTCCATCAGAAAGCTTGACGGTTAGCCATGGCAGGTTGTTGTTATTCATGTTGACTTCAAGCACAGTATCAGTGGCAGGACTTGGCTGGGAGGGGTGAGAGTGTGTCAGGAAGGATTGTTTTCTGAAATAGCAGATGGTTTGGAAATCATCTCCCATGACAGACCCAACAGACTAGAATTTCAATTTTCTGTTCCTGAAGTGGTGAGGAAAAGGGCCCAGGCGGGAAATTAACTCTCCCGATGTAACTGCAAATGACAACCCATTGCACAGTCAAAGTACAAACTGGTAACAAGAAGGAAAGATAAATGAGAGGCAAGTGGGAAGTTCCTAATTAACTCCAATCTACTTCAAGTAAATTTCCCTAACTCAATGTTATTGCACATATGAGGGAAGTCAATTCATGCATTGCAAGGCTCGATTTCATAACGTTGCTCTTGAAAAAAATGAGATAATCAAACAACAGAAGGATTATATTAACCAGGGATCTGGATTACAGTGAGTCAGAGTGATGTACCAGGTAATCAAATCTAGTCAGTTTATCCAGAGCAGGATGCAAATAAGTAATTTGGACATCTTGAATGAGCTCTGCCAACTTCAAAGTCTCATGAAAATTTTATAAACATGCCATGCACTTTAATCTGAGAATGGAAGGTGATTAACAATGATTTCAGACTTCTATTTGACCATTATTATTATTATAGCTTTTTAAGTATTTCCCCTGACATCCTTCCTGTGTAAATGAATATGTCCCAGGGACACTTCAGTAAATGAGATGAACTAATGTAAAATGTTAAATAATTCATGTATTTGGAAGGCACTGTGACTTAGCTCATGTTTTCATAGAAACCAAATCACAGTTGTGATGCAGGGGGAAAAAGGCATCTGCATATGAAAATATCTCAAGTATTATCTTTTCAGCCTAAATGTGTGCTTAGTACATAAAAGAGGGAAGAGGAGCATGTTGAAATAATACAGCACATGCCACTTTCACCATTTTATAACAGTAGAGACGACGAATAGGATTTTGATTTGTTTTTTTGTTTTGTTTTGTTTCAGTAGGAGTTCATCTCCCTGGCTGTGTCATCATTTCTGTCATTCTGAATCAGAATGGATGAGGTGGTCAGGTGGGATGCAGAGGTGAGACTGAGACAGCAGAGGCAACATTGAGGAGGAGAAAGCAGCATAAAAGGAATAAGGACCTGGATAGTATTTGTGTTCCAAGTTCTGCCCCTGTAAGGTCTGATTTGGGGTCTGAATAGGGCCTCTGTTTTCTTATGTGTAAAATGTTACAATGACTCACAGGCTGTTATGAAGATTAAATGAGATAACATGTATAAACAGATTAAGGTGTCTGGTACAAAGAAGGCACACAAAATTTGGAACCTACCTGACCACACCATTCCAAGAAAGGACTTCACACTGCCGCTTCCCTGGAAGGGAGTTTTCAGAGGTCTCCTTACTATTAACAGCCAGACAATAAGCCAAAGAGGTTGTGAGTTAATTTTAAAGACAAAGTTCTTGGTCTTCAGTGTCAAATATACCACTTACCAGTAGTGTCATAGCTAGTTATTTAGACTCGATTTCCTCATCAATATACTAAAGATAATGTTAGCATCTACCTTAATGATAGTTTGCAAGGATTGACATAATCTGCTTTAAGTAATTAGTACAGTTTTAAGCATATGACAGACTCTCTAAATGTTACCTTTAAGTATCTTTTAATTAGAACCCACAGAATTAAAGTCATAAGAATTCTATCTGTAATCAGGACAGAGAGAATGGTTTTCCTCTCTCACATAGGATCTTGCTATAAAAATGTGACAAAAACGAGAATTTTTCTTTTAAATGTTGGTTAAACATGGTTTGTTCCTAAAGGACTCACCCTTTAACAAATAATTCTGAGCTCCTTTAAACACTGTTTCAGATGAGAGATTTAAAACTATTAATAGTTTTACTTCTAATATTTGAAAGCATTAGAGAGTGGTCAAAGTGATACAAATCCCAAGGATAGCCCATTTTTGAAATAAGGGAACTATACTATGTGAGTTTGCACTTGTGCAGCTTTTTTCCTGTGGGCACACCCTAATCCATATTGTGTGGGATAGCTGAAACTCAAACAGAGAAACTTTGTGTTTGTGGCTTGATGAGTCAGGGGACAGAATTTGGAACTGCCAGAGTGGCTAGAACGTAAGGGGAGAAGTGAAGAAGAACTCATAATATTGTGTATCTGGCTGAGGCTTGAACTGCAAATGGTCCAGGGAGACATCAAGGAGCCTGACTGAAGGACCATAGCTATAGCTAGAAGACTGAGAGAAGTGAGCCAAAATTTCAGCCTGTTTATAGCAGAATTTGAAGAATTCAGAGTTTGTTTGCAGACAAAGTTAACTGCTTGCTAAAATAAAAATCACCATTCTTCAGGAAGATATCAGAATATAAAGTATATATAAAACATATAATATTCAGCATATAATTAAAAATCACTAGTTATGAAGAAAAATGTGGCCCATCATCAAGAAAAAAGTCTTCAGTAAAAACTGACCCTGACATGTTAGAATATGTAGGTATATTAAAATAGCTATCATAAATCTGTTCAAAACTGACTTAAAGATTATCATTCAAAATGGTTGAACAGATAGAAAATCTGAGTATATGAGTAAAAAATCTAAAAATGAATCAAATGGAAATTCTAGAACTGAAAATACTACATCTGAAATCAAAATTTCAGTGACCTTGAAGACATAGCAAAAGAATTATCCCATCTGAATAATAAAGATAAAAAGTTAAGAACAAAAACTCAGTGACTATGGGACAATATAAATAATTACGCAAGATAAATACTTGAAGAAATTATTATAAAAAATTTCCCAAATCTGATGATAAACAGCAACTATTAGCTCAAAGATTTCAGTAAATCCCAGGCAAATTAAAAGCAAAGAAAAGAACAATTGGTTATGGTATGGTTAATTTTATGTGTCAAATGACTGTGTACCACAAGATGCCCAGATTAAACATTATTTTGGGGTGTGTTTCTGAGGGTGCACATGAATTGGTAGTCTCAATAAGATAAATTGCCTTCCCAGCTGTGTGAAACTTATCCAATACCTTGAGGGCCTGAATAAAACAAACAAGCAGGAAAAAGGCGAATTCACCTCTTTTTCCTCCTGACTGCCTACTTGAGTGGCTTGAGCTGAAACATCAGTTTTTTCTTGTCCCAGGGCTGGGACTTACACTATCCATTCCCTTGATTTTCAGGCCTTCAGAATCAGACTGAATTTATAACACTGGCTTTTCTGGGTCTACAACTTGCAGACAGCAGATCATGAGACTTCTCAACTTCCATAATCAGATGATCAAATCCTCATAATAAATCCCCATTTATATATACAATATCTCCTATTGGTTCTGCTTCTCTGAAGAACCCTGACTAATACAAGCCGCATCATAGACTTGTTGAAAATTTGAAACCAACACAAAAAATATTGAAAGTAGCCAGAAAAATTAATGACCCTATATTTAAGGGGGAGAGACAACAAAAATAATGGTTCAGTTATCAGAAAACATAAAGGTCATACAACACTGGAAGAATATATTTAAGGACTAAGAGAAAAGAAAAAAATAACTACCAATTTAGAATTCTATATTCAGCAAAAATGTCCTGTGAAAATGATGTCAAAATAAAAGTAATTCTTACTCAGATAAACAAAACTAAGGAATTCATTGCTAAGTAAATTACTTCATAATAAAGAGAAATGACACCAGATAGAAACATGGATCAATAAGAGGTAAAGAAGAGCAGCAGATATGGTGTGGGTCACCTTGTAAAGATAAAAGTGTCAAACAGGCAAAATGTGTCTGAGCTTAAATAAAAAGCTTCAAAATTTAAATAAGTAGCTGAAAAATCTAGATGGAAAGTAAATCAATCTTTAATATTGCAGATTTTAACACTCCTCTCTCAGGAACTGATAGAAACAAGGATTGGCTGATAAAACAGTAATTCCTAGAATGACTATATAAAATAATCAGTTAAGAGATCTGAAAATGATTAGAGAAATACTATCAATAAGTTTAACCAAATTGATATCTATGAAACCTTATATACCACAAATGTATACAACAGTTATTTAAATTGTGTTGTTCAAAGAGCACATTCATAAACATAAATTATATGCTGCATCTAATCCAAGTCTTTAGTAAAGGTCAAACATGAAATATTAAATATTATGTACATTTGAAAAAATTTGGATAAAGTCCCAAACATGTGAAGAAAAATTAACACAGTTCTAAATAACCAGTGGGCCAAAAAAGAAAACAAAAAAGAATCTAGAATATTCAGAAATTCAATGTATTATAATTCATGTGATTCAGCTAAAGAGCATAAAGGGAAATTTATAACCAATTGTATAGCCAATATTTTCTTAAGAAGTTAAAAATAAAAGAATAAAATTAAAGTCATAAAAGTAAAAGGAAGAAAAAATAAAAACAATATCAGAACTCAGTGAAATAGAAAACAAAATTAGAAAATTGATAAAACTGATATTTTGTTCTTTGAAAAGATTAATAAAATCAATAAACCCATGCAATTAAAATATTAATAAAGACAGATTAAGTTGTCTTTATTTGGGATAAACTAACATTTATTTTATCATACATATTTTAGAAAGATAAAAACAAAATATGTGAACAACCTTATAATTTAAATGAAAGACAATTTTTTTGAAGAACATAAATTACCAAGACTCATCCAAGATGAAATTTAAAAAAATGAATAGACCATATTTATTAGAAAGGTTATTTTGTTATCAAACAATTTCACACAAAGAAATTCCTAGCCCATATAGTTTTACAGTGAATTTTCTAGTACATTTCAAAAATACATAATGCCAATCAATGTTACCAGAACTTTCCATGCATAAGAGAGTCTACACTGGGGTCATTAGTTCTGAGCAATAAGTGAATATAAGCTCCTACTGCACCCTGGCAAAGAAGACCTGCATGCACACACAAAAAAGCAAGAAACCATATGGCTGGTATAAGTTTTTAAGATTTGATGAAATGAATCATGTTGTACATGAGTCAGTGGTTGTAACACATTGTATTTGGTAGGTATTTAATTTGGATGCCATTTCCATCTGTAATACAATATTTTAGACTATTTGTTTTTAAAAATTTTTATTTTCTGATGAAGTCACCACTCACTGACATAAGATGTTTTCCAAGTTGTTCATGACCAAAAGAGGAAGAAAAGATCATCATGTAGTGAGCATAATAACTATAGAGTTCTATATATTAGTTCTGTATCCAAAATACTCAAATAACAGTGATGGAAACAGCTATCTGTGCATGTAACCCTAAAAAGATTATTTTCTGAAAATTGTCATGTTTTAGGAGGGAAGTTTTATATACTGATCTCTATTTCTCCCATGTAATGTAATTCTTGTGTTTAGTAGTGCAAGTACCTTAAGCCCTTTCTGCAGATACATATATTTTATTGGTTCAAGCCCTTACATAAACCCTGAAAATTTAAACTTAGTGGTCAACCTACGCCTTCCCATTTGAAAGGACCCTGTTCCCAAGGAAATAATAAGGAGGCTTTAATAATAACAACAAGGTAAAATTATAGCCCAAACATGACAAGGCCCAAAAACACAATCTCGTAGCAACTTTGGAGCATAATTCAGTTTTTCTCTGCTTTCTCCAAAGAAAATATTTTCCAAATGTTATTATTAAGAAACATAGACTTTATACTCAGTTTAAAAAGAGAGAGGGAGGGGAAGTTTATATCATGTACTAGATAAAAAAAACACAATAAAATTCCAAGTAAATATCTTTCTCTTTCATCCCATCACTCCATGAATCATAGTGTCTTTTCCTTTATCCTTCCTTTTCTCCTATCTTCTACCTTGCCCTGCCTATGTGAAACTTGCATTGGTCACTAGCCATATGTGTTTTTTTTTTAATTTAAGTTAACATAAATAAAATTATAAATTCAATTTCTTAGGTATACTAGTCACATTTTAAGTGCTCATTAATCAGGTGTGGCCCATGGCTGCCATATTCAACAACACAGATAAAGAGCATTTCCATTATCTCAGAAATATTTATTGGACAATGCTGATCTGTCTGTTTTAAAAAGAAAAGAAAAATAGAAGAAGAAGGCTGCAGAGGAAGAGCAGGAGGAGACGGGGAAGAATGCATGTTACAGTTCACCTTATTCCTGGTAGAAAGCAGTTCAAGAGCTTCCTGTTCCAGCAGGAACTTGATAGAAACCTTGTCTCAAGTCTACTTTCTTCTCCTCTAGGAAAACCAATAGAACCACAAGAAGGAAAAGCCTATAAGCTATATTTTCAGTGAAACTAGAAGATGGAGAACACTTTAAAACCCCAAATTCTTTGCGTGGGCAAAGGCAAGTAAGTCTCACAAAATCTGCCTGTAAAGTTATAACAACATGATAGGGAAAAACAGAGAGGTTAGAGGTGGGCTAGAGGGGACAGATCTCAGCAATGATCAACAAATACTAACTCCTAGAAAGGAAAGCCCTTTCTTAAGTAGGAAGTGCTGATTTCCAATGGAGTACAATCACTGTGGCTTCTGTGACATAAGGTACTGAAAGTTCCCAGGGATCCTGGCAGTGACAGATTTAAGAAAGCACCATCTTTTGGAAGAGAGCATGACACTTTAAAAGATGAGTCCCGGGTTCTTGGCAGTAGTGTTTAGTAAAAGAAGAGTGGTCTGGGGCTAGGTCTGAGGGGTGGGGAGGCATCGCTGGCTGCACAGAGGAGTTATAATGTAATCCAATCAATCCATCTTTTCTGTCCCACTCTCTTGGAAAATTCCCACCATCCCTTACAATCTCCTGCTGCTATCTTGTTTGGAAAATTTAACTTATTCAAACTTGAGTATCAAAAACAGCAACAACAGAAAAACAATGTCCTGCTACTGAATTGTCACCAGCCCCTCCCCGCCTGCAAAAGAATGTTGAAATCCTAATCCTCAGACTCTCAGAGCATGACCTTATTTGGAAACAGGGTCATTGCAGATGTAATTCGTTACGATGAGGTCATACTGGTGTATGCATCCTCACTTTAATATAACTGTGTTTTTATAAGAAAAGAAGAGACACAGGGGAGAATAGTGACAATGATGGAGATTGCAATGCAGCAGCCATAAGTCAGGGAATGTTAAAGATTGCTGCCAAACACTGGGAGCTAAGGATTCTCTTCCACATGTTTCATAGGGGACATGGTCATGCTGACATTTTGATTCTAGACTTTGAGGCTCCAGAACTATGAGCTAATACATTTCTGTTGTTTCAAACCATCCACTCTGTGGTACTTTTTTTTTTATGGCAGCCCCAGGAAACTCATCACCTTTTCAAAGACACCATAAAAATAGAAAATAGCAACAAAAACCATTTATTTGGAAAAAAAAACTTCCCCAGAAAAAATGTTGCATTAAAAAGATAACAACATCACTTTTCACCATGATTAAAGAAACATTTCAACTATAAAGGAAATATAAGGATTCCAGGAGATGTGACTCGATGAGAGAAGCTACTTTTTTGGACATATGGCAATAAAATCTAATAGAATTCAAGAACATGTAAGAAAACAGATTTATTTAGGAATAAAATTAGATTACAGTTTCACAAAAGATAGTGACACCATAGAAAACACAAGAAGAGATGTACATGAGAAAATAAAATAAACAGAAATAAAGATAGAAACATGTTGCAGGTAATATGATACACAAAAGACAAGCAAAATATATCTAATATTCACATAACTGAAACAAAAAAAAACACCTCAGAATAATAGAAGAGAACCAATATTTAAAATACATTTCAAGAAAACTTTCTTAAATACAAGAAGACTTGACTCCAGTTCTTGAAGAACTATACCCACAGAGAGGGTACACCGTGACAAAGAATGGTCACTATTGAGACAAAAACTGAAAACAATTGTTTAATTTTAAAGATGAACTTGGGGGCAGCAGAAAGAGATATCAAGATCCTTTTAGGTGAAAAAAAAATCAAGGTAACATCAAACTTCCCCTGCAAAATTATCTATGAAAAGATAGTGAAAAAAAATTTCCAAGGAAAAAAATGCAATGTCTCAAGAAAAGAAAGTGTGAGTCAAGCTTTTATACCTAGCTAGGCCATCCTTCAAGTATAAAGGCTATAGACAGCTATTATTTTGTAAGATATAATTGCAAGTACTCAAGGAACAGAGTCCGAGTGGAGTGAGCTTATGAGCTCAGTGGTTGTATGGTCACATGTCAAAAGGCAGCACCATTTGCATCATGGTTGACCAACTGATTGAAGAGCAGATTGCAGAATTCAAAGAAGCTTTTTCACTATTTGACAAGGATAATGATGAAACTATAACAACAAAGGAATCAGGAACTGTAATGAGGCCTCTTGAACAGAATCTCATAGAAGTAGAGTTAAAGGACATGGTTAAAGAAGTGGATGCAGATGGCATAATCGGCTTTCCAGAATTTCTGACAAGGATGACAAAAAAAATGAAAGACACAAACAGTGAAGATTAATTAGAGAAGCATTCTATTGTTTGATAAGAATGGTGATGGCTATCCTAGTGCAGCAGAGTTTTGCCATGTGAAGACATACCTTGGGGAGAAATTAACAGATGAAGAGGTTGATGACATGACCAGGGAAGCAGATATTGATGGTGATCAAGTAAAACAATGAAGAGTTTGTACAAATGATAACTGCCAAGTAAAGACATTGTACAGAATGTGTTCAGTTTCTTGTACAAAATTGTTTATTTGTCTTTTCTTTGTAACTTATCTGTAAAAGGTTTCTTCTACTGTCAAAAAATATGAATGTATAGTATTTAGGACTTTATTCCTCCATATTTTCTTCCCTTATCTTACTGCCATTGTCCCAAAACCTTATTTTAGAAAATTGATCAAGTAACATGTTGCATGTGGCTAACTGTGCATATATATATCTAAGCCCTTATGCAAATCTAAACTTAGATGGAGTTGGTTAAATGAGGTAACATTTGGTTTATGCCTTTTCTTAAGCAGTTTTCTTCAGGAACTGTCAACATGTTGTTGTTGAAATGTGAAGTAGTAATTCTGTGTGGACTATGAAGAGTCAACAATATGTACTTAAAAGTTGCACTAATGCAAAATGGGTGTATTATCCAGGTACTCATACACTATTTTTTTCTTTGTACTGCTGGTTCTGTACCAGAAATTTTTATTTTATTGTTACTTACTTTTTAAACTTTGTTTAGCCATTTACAGAAAATCTGCATATGGCACAATTTGTCTCAAATCCATTCCAAGTTGTATATTTGTTGGCCAATAAAAAATTTTTACTCTTCTCTCCAAATTCTCAAGTGATTTTAGTCCAACAAGCCTTTTTCCAGAATTCTATTAAAAGATAAAATTCAGCTAACTAAAATATTGCAGAAAAATAGCAGAGAAAGTGGGTGGTAAGATTAAATGTCTTTGATATTCAACCTATTTAAGGCACATCTAAGATAAGAGCAAACAACTAAAAGTGATACAACGAAAAAAATATATAATGTAGTTTGAAAAGTATAAATAATATTAAAAACAACACTAAAAGTGGAAGAAATGTTCAAGTACACTAAATCCACCACTGCTTTACTAAGAATAGCTAAAAATTAAATTATACCATTTAAAACTGGCAAATCTCAAAAATCTTAAGCATGTCTCTGACTGCCTATCCAGTTAAACTCTGTAGTTTCTGTGAGATGAAGAAAGGCCTTGAAGATGTTTATGTAGAGCTGATCTATGGATAAGCACTCAACAGAACAAACAATATAACAGGACAGTTTACATGTCAGAAATGGCACAATATTTCATTTATGTAATCTCATTTAAGTCTGTTGGTCTAGAATAACTGGCTTTATAATCTTATTTCTTCCCTTATACTCTCTTTTCCTCCATCTCTTATCTTTATTTCTCTTTCCCTCTTCTTCTTCCTCTCTTCTTCACTCCTCCCTCCGTCCCTCCCTCATCTCAACCCCCCTCCCCCTTCATTTTTCTCTCTGAGGTCAGAATATTTTAAGTAAAATACACTTTGGCAATATAAATGGCTGTCTAGAAAGATAATGCAATCTTCTAAGTGATCACAGCAACAAAATTGACAATAGAAAGGGAATATATTGAAATAGCTCCCAGAATAATAAAGAAAATAAAGAACCTTGGCTTCGAACGGACAAAAATAAGCTCTGGGAGAAGTCTAGGTAGCAGGAACTGATAAACAACCTTTCAGACACTACCCTTGAGATGAATGAATTCTAACTTTTTGAAGGATTTTGATGTTCTGCTCAAAAGTAAAACTCGAAAAACATGTTATAACACCAGATTGTAAGACGAAAATAACCAGGAGAAGGTAGAATATTACATGTATCAGTTAATAATGCAGATTTTTTTAAATAGATGGAGCTACACATATGTTGATATATATGTGATTTGATATGTAAGCTACTTTACTGTATTAACAACAAGCTTCAAAACATCATATATCAAATTTGCTGAGGGTGTTAACATTATACATATTTTTATGCTTAAAAACATCGAATTTCATGGCAAAAAGAGAGTATTTGCGAGAAGTTTTAATTCATTCTTTTGAAGAAAATGCTGCTGAAAGTAATCTTATACTTTGGGAAGTGAAAAATTGGGTCTCTGAATGGTTTGCCTCAAACAAGAAAAGTTCTATTGGGATGATATTCACAAATTACCTGAAAGTTGGAGGAAATGTGTTGCTAGTGATGGGCATTACTTTGAATAAAGCACTTCTGATGTTTCTCTGGAAATTATCATGTTTTCTTTGATTATAAAATCCACATTATTAACTGGTGCACCTGGTAAGTGCTGGGTGACAAAAGCAGCGAATATCCAGTGGAAATGTCTTGATTTGCGTGCCTACACTGCTATGCTAAATTGGAAGAAAGGGCCCAGAACAATTCATTCCTATTTCAGAGTTGTTAGAGAAGCTTAGAAATGGAGATGAGTCAAAGTAGGCATAACAATTAGAAGCTGTTTACCAAAGCTCTCTGTGCTCATGTCCACATCCTGTTTACCATCTCTTTTCCAAAACTTCTTCAACTCATAGAATTTATTCTGTACTCACACTCACTCTTGCTTGTTTATACCTTTCTCCCTGTGATGTGGCATGGTTCCTGCCCAGAAATATAACACTTTTCCAGATGTTTCCATGTTTCTGGTACTGTAAGATAGCCCCTTTAAGAGAATGTGCCATCTTATTCATGACACTAATTGAATTAGTAGTTCATGCCTATTGAAATCATTTCTGGTTACCCCTCTATGCCTTCTATGCCATGGAGCATTCAAACTTTCAGCTCAACGGGGTGCTCTAAGCTTATGAACATGTGTTCAATCGCCTAAAGTCAGGTCTAGTACAAAGAACCACTGGCAGTTGGGAAGATACTGCCAAACCCAGAAACATTTTGCCCAAGGCCAGCAAGTTGGCAACAGTTTTCCCCTAAGTTTCACAATTCTGTACAAAGTTTTATTTTCTGATTTGATATTATAAAGATTCCATCTGCCTCCACTTTTGGGCAGTTTAGAAAGCACTGGAAAAAAATGTTGGGAGCAATCAAATCTTTCTTAGATAGACTTTTATTTTTGCTATGGTGCTATCTGGAATTTAAGAACAAAACAAAACAAAACAGCAACCAGAGAACCACTACAAAAGCCATCTGCCACTAAAGGCCTTCAGCTATTCCTTTCCACACCTACTGCCAAGGGAGGTCCCCAAGACATTACAAGTCCAAAGCGAGAGTTCCAAATCCCAGCCTTTTAAATAGCAAATCAGTACTAGGGGAAACACAATAACAGATACTTGTCATTTTTGCATATTTGAATATGTTTATATTCATAATAAGTTCATTTGGAGATAAACATGAAGATGAAAGAGCATGGTGGCATTTTAATCATTCTTAAGCAGGAAAAATATAACTATGTTTTTTGGCATGGAAACTTTCCACTTTTAGTAAGAGAAGAGTGAGAAGAGGCAGAGAACACTGTCAGTTCCACCAGGTTCAATTAATTGTTGAAATCAAACAAAAATAGCCTCTCAAGGATCCCATTGTTCTGCAGCTGCTGGCTTCAGAATGTTTGCTGTCTCCTTCCTTCTGACTAATCACCATGGTTGCCCAGTTTCCTTTCTTGATTTCCTACCCGAGTTTGTGATGTGTCATAGGAAGAAAGGGCAATCCTCCCAACATTTCTTTCCAGGCCTTATGAACACAGCCATCCTGGAGGCACGTGACCTTCTTTTCAAATTCCTGAATTTCTTGACCTGTCTGGATTCAGAGGCTGTGTTTGTGAGCATGCATGCTTGCGCTGCTTGATAAGGGAGCCTAAGTGGCTTCCTGTTTTAAAGAGGTCAGAAAAATGTGTCTTGAATGGAATGTGTGCACAAGACCTAGCCCTAATGCATTTTTTTTCTCTCTTTTTAAAAATCTCCCTTTGCTTCTTGTTGAAAGAGTTCTGGATTGCTAAAAGTATAATCTGCTTCTGAGTTTAGCAATTACTGAAAGGGGTTATATCACAGGGAGATAGAATCCCATTTAGCTGAATGTCAAACTTCTAGCAACTTAGATGTCCAGAACATAGACATGAACTTCAAAGTAAAAGACATAGTTGCAAAAACTCCATGCACTAAGACCCAAACACTTCACATACAAAAGTTTTAAAACTTGGAACACTGCCTGGTATATGTTAAATACTACATAAATGTTTGTGGTTATTATCAGGTCTTATTAACTGTTTTTACATATAAATCTAGTGAATGTCATTTTCATGTTTCTCAGGGAATAAAAAGAGATTACCAAAAGCATTAATGAACAATGGGAAAAGATAAAATAAGAATATGGTGAAAATCTAGCTATAATGAAATAGAAAGTTAAAAAAAATCGCAGTTGCAGTAATTAGACCATATAAACTGCCAAAGCTTCATGCCTAATGATCATAGTGACCCCCAAAGTCATCCAGAAAAAATCTAATTAGCTTTCATCTATTCTAAGAATGTAATGCCAGCCCTAGCTGGTTTTGCTCAGTGGATAGAGCATCAGCCTGTGGACTGAAGGGTCCCAGGTTTTATTCCAGTCAAGGGCACATGCCCAGGTCCAAGCTTTTTCTCCAGGACGGGGCATGTAGGAGGCAGACAATCAATAATTCTCTCATCATTGATGTTTCTATCTCCTTCTCTCTCTCCCCTCCTCTCTAAAATCAATAAACATATTTTTTTAAAAAGAATGTAATACAAGATGATATTTAAAAAATGAATGATTAAAAAGGAAGCACTAAATAGGATTTTTATTAACTATCTTGGAAAATCTATTTAAATAGGGTAGCTCATGCATCAACAGTTATCATGAAGACTTGCTGAAGGCCATGATGCTGTCAAATTTCAGGATGGCCCATCACATAGTCTAGCACTCTCCACAAGCATGGCTTAAAGACTGAGGTGCACTCCGCAGTCCTCTCCCGGACTGGACCACGTGGGGCTCTCCTTATAACTAGCTGTCTGATTGTTAGGAAGCCTCCAGCTTGCCTTCCAGGAGAGTGCAACTCCTTTGCTCAGGATGAGTCACCACAGTCTATTTACAACCCGTCTAATTGGTGTGTATTCTGACATCGGTTCCCCGCTGTCAGCCGAGGCAGCAGGGCTCAACCGTATGATTCAGAGCATCTTTCAGTTATGTCTCCTGCCCACATGTGCGTGTCACAGCTCTCTCCAGGTATCTACACATTTTTTCCCTCCTCCATCATCATCAAACACAGTTGCTGCCAGATGGTACCTCACACGTCCTGCTCTTTGACTTTCATACCCTTGTTCCCAATGTGGCCTCTCCCTGACAGTTCTCTCCCCACCCACTTATCATCTCAGTATCTAGCCCAGTAGGTCTCCATGTGGGCCAGTTTCATCCCTGAGGGGACATCTGGCAATGCCTCAAGATATTTTCAATTGTCATAACCTGGAAAAAGGTACTAGCCAGCATGCAGTGGACAGAGGCTGGTAATGCTGCTAAACATCTCACAGTGCACACACCAGTTCTTCAACACAAAGTATTCCTCAGTCCAAAACATCAACAGTGCCGAGATCTCACTGGTGCCAATTTCACATCTCAGCCTCCCTGAAAGCTTCCCTGCACTGTACTCTTTACTGCATGAGCCGGGGTAGGGCTCTCTAGTCTCCCCTTTGAGTCCTGGAAATGGTGTTCTTTCTTTGAGATTTCCGCCCTGTGGCAAAATTGCCTTTGTGTCCTTTCCTTGTCCCTAATCCACTTGAAGCTCTTTTTTTCATCCATGTATGACCAGCATTTGGACTAATACCTAGCTCATTATAAGTTTTTAAAAAATGTTTGAATGATTAAATGAAAAAGGAACAACTTGGTTTCAAGCTTTATGCCCTTGCTTTTCTGCTAATTAGTTGGTGGTATCAGAGACATCTTGATGATCCTCTTGAGAGTTTTAAAATACAGAGTAAGTGGTCCTTATCGTCTTACATTCCATTAGGTCTGTGTTCTAGAGTGTCTCATCATCTTTGATGATAATCTTTGGATGGTGGTAACATTATACTTAATGCTAACAATGAGCCCATATTTCACTGCAAATATTCTGCTTTGGAATTATTTTCTATTTAAGAGCGCAGTTTCTGCAGTCAGATTAAGTTCCTGCCTGTGTTCAGTTCTGGGATCTACCACCTACCACTGTGTGACCTTACTTAAGTTCTCTGTGCCTCAATTTTGTTCTGAAAAATGGGGCAATCATGGAACAAAGCTCACAGATTTGTTATGAAGACTAATTGAGCTAATATTGGTCAAATGCCTAGGAGAGAATTAGGCACCTAACAAGTTCAATATAAGTGATGGTTAAACTGGAACAATCGGGTATCAATCCCCTGTTGCTTGTCATGAGTGCATCAGGCAGGTAATTCTATCTTATGTTATCATGTTACTCTGTAATATTGCACACCTGGAAGAAATGCATAGAACCATGT
This sequence comes from Lasiurus cinereus, assembly GCA_011751065.1. NCBI lineage: Eukaryota > Metazoa > Chordata > Mammalia > Chiroptera > Vespertilionidae > Lasiurus > Lasiurus cinereus. The sequence continues at coordinate 5,146,414 of JAAGEH010002534.1, forward strand.
TAAACAATAAGAACATGCATGATTTGCTCATTATGTGTGCTGGTTAGAACAAAATAACTCTACAGAACTCGTCAAGCCTTTTTTTGCATTTTAATTTCTTTATTGATTAAGGTATTACATATTTGTCATCAAGCTTTTACACAGGCAGATGACAAAGCACTCACAATCTTGGCACAGATACAAAATCCACCGATTGTCTATGTTTAGCCCTGCTGCTGCATTCTAATTTTTCTGCTTCAAAAAGTGGCATTTTAATCATTCTGCTCATAGCAACTAATGTCCTTTAAATTAACATTAAAAATTCATTCTTTTGGTTTATCCTTCCTGAATCAAGCTAATTAACTATCAGCAGAAAGCCCTTTAAGTTATAATCTGAATAGGTTACATGTTCTAATTTACAGGGTCTCATCTAGGAAAATTGAAAACCCAAAAAGGAGTGGATTAATTAATGTTAATTAAAGGGTACAGCATGGAACTACGGACAGGTCAATCTCTGGAGGGCACTTAGAAAGCCTTTGCTGGGACTCAGTTGGCCCTTTGCAGCATACAGTTTTGGACAAAGAACTTTGCCACAGTGACTTTATAAAGAATGGGGAAAAGAAGCCAGAGACAAGACTAGAAGCAGCACTGCAGACAGATTGTATATATCTGTCCTTTACATACATACATATGTAATATTACATATTCTCTGTAATAAGAAACCAAATAGGAGAGGAATCCAAGATGGCAGCATAGGTAAACATCTACACTGCTGCCTCGCACAACAATTTCAAAACTACAACTAAAAGACAGAACGGACATCATCCAGAACCAAGTGAGAGAGCAAGATACTGAAAACCTATTTAAAGAAATAATGACTGAAAACTTCCCACATCTGGTAAAAGAAATAGACTTACAAGTCCAGGAAGCACACAGAACCCCATATAAAAGGAATCCAAAGAGGACTACACCAAGACACATCATAATTAAAATACCAAAAGCAAAAGACAAAGAGAGAATATTAAAAGCAGCAAGAGAAAAATAGTTCATTACCTACAAGGGAGCACCCATATGACTGTCAGCTGATTTCTCAACAGAACTCATGCAGGCCAGATGGGAGTGGCAAGAAATATTCAACATGATGAATAGCAAGAACCTACAACCAAGAATACTCTATCCAGCAAAGCTATCATTCAGAATTGAAGGGCAGATAAAGACCTTCACAGAGAAGAAAAAGCTAAAGGAGTTCATCAACTCCAAACCAGTATTATATGAAATGCTGAAAAGTACTCTTTTAGAAGAGGAAGAAGAAAAAAGTAAAAGATAAAAAATTATGAACAATAAATACATATCTATCACCAAGTGAATCTAAAAATTAAGTGAATTAAAAATTTGATGAACAGAATAAACTGGTGAATGTAATAGAATCAGGAGCACAGAAAGGGAGTGGACTGATAATTCTCAGGGGCCAAGGGGGAAAGGGTGAACAGGGAGAGACTGGACAAAAATCATATACCTATGGATGAGGTCAACAGGAGAGAGGTAAGGGTAGAGGGAAGGGTGGGAGCCGGGTGGAGGGGAGCTATGGAGGGAAAAAGAGAGAAACAAATGTAATAATCTGAATAATAAAGATTTAATTAAAAAAATAAATAAAAATAAAATAAAAACTTAAAAACAACAACAACAAATAACCAAATCAACCTTGGAAGGTTTTACATTTTTAATCAAATGTTTCCTGAACCCTTCCTAAATATAGGTTTTATTAGCTACTGAGGGAAATACAAAGATAAGAAAGGCATACCCAAAGAAATTACAGTATGCTAGTTTGCCTGGCAAGCATGTCTCAGTGTTTGAGTGTCAATCTATGAACTAGGTCATGCTTCTATTCCCATTTAGGGCACATGCCCGGGTTGCAGGCTCAATACCCTGTGTGGGGTGTGCAGGAGGCAGCTGATCCATAATTCTCTCTCATCATTTTTGTTTTTATCTCTCCCTCCCTCTCCCTTCCTTTCTGAAATCAATAAAAATATATTTTTTAAAAAACCATAGAATTTACAGTAGAGAGCAGTGCTGTCCAATGAAACTTTCTGTGTGATGAATATATTCTCTATCTGCACCATCAAAATACATACCTACATATAGATAATCAACCCTGGAAATGTGGCTCCTGTGGTTAAAATTTTGAATTTTTAATTTTACTTAATTTAAGTTTAAATATAAATAGCCACAAAAGGTTACTATATTGGATATCTCAAACCTAGAAAGCAAGACATATGGAATACCTCTGATTTTTATTACTTAAAGATATCCAAAATATGTCAATCAATGTTTCTCTCATGCCAAACTATTGCATTATTGTATCTCTCTCTACTTTCTCTCTCATGCACACACAAACACGCATACTCACACAGGTGCATGTACAGAAGCATATGCACATGGCCTGTACATATGTGCACACACATAAATCTGTTTTCTATGCAATATAATGTTCATCAACTTAAACAGATTTTTCTCATGGCTTAGAGAGATGGAACACATCTAAGTTTCTGGAGTGAAGAAAAGAAAATAGCTTCCTACTAAATATTATAATTTTATAAAGGAGAAATACTTATATACAAATAATAGAAAAGTAAACTGGAGGAAGCATTTGGGAGACACAGATGGTTCTCAACAGAAATCTATCGGGGGTATCAGAATCTAGGAAGGAGAAGGAGAGAGGCTATGATATTTTTATGGTAAACTAATTGGTGCATAGTCTTATAAACTTCAAGAAATACTACTGGGACTTACAAATAGTTAAAACACATTTGTTCTAAAAAGCTGATTTTTTTTTCACTGCATAGCCAGCGTGCACATGACCATTGTTTTCAATGGACATCAGAAATTCTCTGAGTGTTCTGGGGACTAATAGCTTGGGTGGTCCTGGGTCTTTCCCCAGAGTTTCTGACACAATTACTAATTGTATATATTGGGCAATATAATTTGGACTTTACCTTCATATTCTTAAATAAAAACTAGGTGTATAATTGCGAAAAATACTTTTGAATTTATCCATAGTTTACTGAGTTAACAAAATAATTTAAAGTATAGTAACAGTGAGATTCATTATTCAGTACACAATCATTAAGAACATTTTTCTCATTAAATTCAAATCTATAATTCATCAGGGGGGCATTTACAATGCCGCTAATGAATGCCAAGAGGTTTGGTAAATTTACACCTCTTTTAAAGTTGTGTTCATCAAAAATGGGTTTCAGATTCATGATTGCTTTGTTGAGTTATTAAATTATGCTTCCTTATTCCCCCATCATTTTGTGCTTGACTTGAACAATATCAATATCGCCACCTATAGGTCAAAATGATTTTTTGGTTTGTTTCTCAAGACCAAGATGAAAAAGAATGAAAAATCCTTGGAGAATGGATCATTCTGAATAGTTGAGTTTGACAATTTTTTAGAATCAATTTTTTTGCTCATCTTTGTATTTATTTATTTAGTTTTAGTGATTTTGAATGGGAAACTAATTGAAAGGTCCTATGTAAGTCCCTGACTTCTCAACTAGTACTGGTACATTGAAAATAATCAACATTTTTTTTTTTTGTATCAGTATGAATTCTGGTGCTAGATTATTTGACTCTGGGCAAAAATCACCCCAAGCTGTTGTATCCTTTGAGTATTTCAGTCAATAGATTATTCATTTAGTCACTTGTCTGAACCCTCTACTGACTTTTCACAGCTGACAGTATATATTCCTCTTTGGCAATTCCTACTCTTTCATAGTTGCTCCCAGTTTTTGTAATTAAAATCCAAATGACTACTCTAGTTAGGGTTTTTTGCAAAATAAGAGTAATTTGGAAGTGAAATTGTGACTAAAGAATTCATAAATCTTACTTTAAGAATTTTGTAACTCTGATTATGTTTTCTCAGATGAATGTTTGTAACACACTTGCTAATGCATAGCTGTATTTCCAACAGGTGATATTATGGAATAAAAGATCTGGAGAGGATGACTCATTAATGGCATCATTATTTGAAAACTTCCCCCAAAATTTAGCTTTATTTTAATTTTCATATCTGATAAATCTTTATGCTTGAAATAAAGTATCAAAATTTAATAAAAGATGTTTATTATATTAGAAATATTTAAAAATATGTTATTTTCCCTAAGTTTTTCAATTCCAGTACCAATATACCATATAAAAGTTATTAATCATGTTATATTTTTCTCCAAATTATCAGATTGCATTATTCTCAGCAAGAGTTAATGAACTTTAAACAGCCAGATAACATTTAGAACATTATTTACTAATTTTTAACTCATTGAATTCACGAATAAATCACCCCTTGACACCTGGAAGACTTTTAAAAACTGAAAATGAAAAAAAATTTGTTTAAGTTAATTTTAAGAAAATGAAGTAAATTCCAAACTTTTAACTTAGAAGTACTATATGTATGTGGTGTGTATGAAACCTTAGACAATACTTCAATGCATCAGAAAAACATGAAAATAGACTTCATAGTCTATCTTCTACTATAGACTTTAACATTAATCAATAACACTCTGATTTAGAACTTTTCTGGAGGGAAAATGGAACTAGACATGCATGATTCTTATTTGAAAAACATGTTTATTTATCTATTTCAAGTTTGTGTTTTATTGTGTTTAAAATTAATACTATATAAGAAATCCATAGAGAGAAGTTAAAAAATTGGGGGAGGGCTCAGAAAGTACACTGCCTAGTACATTTTGCAAAGATGACCATACAGTGTTTCTGTGAAAAAAAATATTTCCACAATTTATTTAGTTTGGGAAGCACTTCATATAAAATCTCTTAATTAGATATTCATAATTCACTTTGCAGATTAAATATTATTAATCCCCAAAGGAAGTAATATATGCCACTTCAACCCAAATTTTCCCAATTAATTGGACCATAGAACATAGAATCCTTTTCTCTTCAAATGCTTTTTAAAGTCCTACTGAAGCACTATCATCTAGGCACACATTCTAGTCAAACTCAGAGATGTTTGCTTCTTCTTTATCAATAGGCATAGATTCATACTTCTTTACATCTTTTATAGTTTGACATTACCAAATCACCTGCATTTGTCCAGATAAATGTGGTAGTTGTGACCTGGGTCACTTCTCAGAAGAACTTTAAGGGCCACTATGCAATATATCACCTTCTCCTTTCTTGGCAAAAAGAAATGAGAAATATGTGTCAAGGTGGAACTTGGGTGAGTCTAGGTCAGAGAATGATCATGATGGGCAGAGCCTCTCACTGCCTTCAGCAGGTAGAGAATGAACAAAAATAACCCTTTGTTGCTTTTTAAACCTCTGAGATCACAAAGTTATTTGCTATACCAGCATTGCATAGCTCATTCTGAATGATACACTGGCCTATGCAGCAAAAATCTTAAAAGCATCAAAAGATTTCTAAAATTACAAGATAAATCATGGCTTTAGAAACAAATTTTAATGGGATCCTATAGCAGCTTTGTCTTCTTTAAAAATATTAGAAATCCTAATAAAAATTTTAAAAACATTAAGAATGTTAACTTGGTGAATTTACAATCAAGTTAGAGAACCTCAGTTCATGATTGAAATGAAAACTCAGAAAATCTTGCAAAAACACAAATGCAACCATGTTTAATAATGTCCTATTATATTGCTTTACATCCCCAATAGCATTTATTTTTGCACACTGTCCCCACTACAGCAATTTTATATTGTTCTTGCTATTCTCACAGGATTAAAATTCCTACAGTATAAGTCAGTCTATCAACTTGATGAAGAGGTTGACAATGCTGTTATTTACTGTTTTTCCCAAAACTAGCACTGCCATTTGTTTTCTGGGCATAAATGAAAATACTAAATAAAAAAAATAATTTGGTGCTCCAGTCCCAAGTGGGAGTTCAAATTTCTCTCCTGGGTAAGCTAGAAGTAAATGGGGTTTTTAAATCATAGACTGAAGAAAAGACAATTGAGGTTATGCATGAGGATACAAAACAGGTCCTCTTTCCCACTAGGAATCAGGTTTTTAAATAAAGAAAACTTTACAACATCAGTTTACACTTATATATGGCATTGACCTTTTCTAACACCATAATAAGAGATAACCACATGACATAATCTCTCAGTTTATAGAACCACATTTCTGTGGACTTTCCAAGCCACCCCAGTCTAATCCCTATATTTTTCTTCCCTCACAACTCTGGAAAAACTGAATCAATGACACAGTTAAGATCAAACTAAAAAAATAAGAGCTTATTTTCTGCTAAAGTAGTAAATGAATAAAAGCTTATTTTCTGGTGAGGATGGCATGGAAAAGTGAAATCAATTTCACTTAATTTGTTCAAAAACATTAATTTTTCAGTCTTCTAGAATTTAATTATTCTCCATTTAATAATCACTGAATAGTGAGTGTCCACTCTGTGTTAAATATTGAGCACACAAAGAAAGTAGTCAAAATATGTTCTCTGATTCAAAAACTAGTTAAAATGTTTTCCTGTACTAGCCACATATAAATATTAAAATTAAATTAAAAAATTACATTCCTCAGCCAGTCGCACAAAACCTATTTAAGTGTTCAATAAGCACATTTAGCTAAAGGCTACCATATTGGGTATTGCAATTATAAAATACTAGAGGCCCGTTGCATGAAGATTCATGCAATAGGCCTTCCTTCCCCTGGCTGCCAGCACCAGTTTTCCTCTGGAAACCAGGGCTTTGCTCTGGCTGCTGCCTTCAGTCTTCGCTTTGGCCAGAGCGCCACTCCTGTAGCTCCCTTCACCCCACCCCTTTCTTCCCTCTCATAGCAGGCGTCCTGCCCAACCTGGCCACTCAGCTCCTGCATATGCAAGTTAACCCTCCATCTTTATTGGTTTTATTTACATACTCACTCCTGATTGGCTGGTGGGCATCATGGAGACATGGTCAATTTGCATGTTTCTTTTTTATTAGTGTAGGTTTTCATAATTATAGAAACTTCTATTGAATGTGAAGATACAGAACATTAACATATCACAGAAAGTTTTATTATACAATGCATATTTTAGGTAATAAAATGGTTTATAAACAATAATATTCAGATAGCAGTCTTAAGTAAGGAGTATATAGTATCAGTAATATATGACTTTGCTTGGGAAAATTAGAGAAAAGCATAGAAGATTAAGTAGAAGATGGCCAGAAGGACAAAACAAGGTTATTCTAGACGGAATTATCAACAGATACCAAGACTCAGCTGCTTGAAGTAAGGTGTGTTTGGAACTAGCAGGAAACTCAGTGTGGCTAGAATGAAACATGGACAAGAGGGAATGGTATTAAATGGGACTGTAAGCTTTATCAGGGGTTAGATCTTGGAGAGTGTTGTGTGCCATATTAAAAGCTGTCAACATGAATATCAAGAAAAAAAATGTTAAGTAACATAGTCATATAATTGTTATCAATGTAATTCAAAATCTATTAATAGTTGATTTGTAAACTGAGGCAAACTTCCCATATATGTGGGAATTATAAAAAAAAGAAGACCAAACCAAACCAAAAGGTTGATTTATAAAAGAATATACACAAATTTGTGATTCATAATTTTTTTTAAGAAAAGAAGAGCATGGCTAAAGGCATAGATCTATGAAGCTTCATATTAAGGTGCTTCAAGTCAGACAAGAATCAGAACTAGGCTTACTGCTTGATGCTAGAATCAGTTGTGTGTGTGTTCTTTTAATCAAGTCATTTTTTGCATTCATGGGATTTGAATGATCCCTAATTCCATTCAGGAAACAAATATCCAGAGCACAGAGTGAAATTAAATTTCTGATGAAATAACGTTCAACCTAGCATTATAAACCCAGTTATACTGTCTTTAAAAATTAAAAAAATGCAACTCAGCAGTTGACCACGCAGTTCATGAGCCAATGAAAACCACAGCTAACTGTGAGGATAACATGATTTGCAGGCCACTCTGATCATCAACACTTCAAACCATACTTGCAGCCCTGTGTTCCTCCCAAAGACACAATAATAAAAAAATTCTAAAAAAATAAATATAGTTTTAGATATTAAAATAAACCAACAGATTTTACCACCCAGAATCCCTTATTGAAAAAATTAATGAATATTCTTAAGGAAAAAAAAAGTTGAATCCAGAGGCAAATAATTTACACTAATAAGAGAAATATGCAAATTGATCATACCTCCACAACACCCACCAGCCAATCAGGATGAGTATGCAAATTAGCCCAAGAAAGATGATGGGTTAATTTGCATACCCAGGCATGGAGTGAAGACTAAAGACTGAAGACTGAAGAAGCTTGCCTTCTCTGCTGCAACCAGAGAGAAGGCCTGGGTCCCCAGGTGCCAGAGGAAAACTGATGCCAGCAGCCAGGGGAAGGCAAACCTATTGCAGAAATCTTCACGCAACAGGCCTCTAGTTAAATATAAGAAAGAATGCTGTCCACAGAAATTTAAATACAGGTTAAATTACTATTAACTTGAAAAATAAACTCTAAGAAAGCTTTAAAACCTATTTTATTTTCTATAAAAATATCCAATATTTCATGTTAAAAATAAAATTAAGGATTCCCAGTCTGTGGTTCAGTATGTAATTAGCTTGTAAGGCATTACACCATCCTAATGGCAAGTAAAAAGATGGACAAATTGAAAATCAACAACAGTTCTTAGATCCTTCAGAAAAATGAGATCATAGGGCAACCACTGCCTCCAAAATTGAAGAGATAGATAGGCAGATACAGAAAATCACAACTTATTGTTGCAGAAATCCAGGAGCATCAACTCATACTGGAACCAGTGCTGGGGGGATGGGAGGGAACCACATCTAAACTATGAGCTGAGGAATTCTACCAAACATTTAAAAAAGAAGCTATTCATTCAGAGCATAGAAGCAGAAGGAATGTTTTCAAACTCATTCTCCCCTAATACCAAAACCAGACAAAGACATCATACAAAAAATAAAACTAAAAGATCAATATTTCTCATGAGCATAGATGCAAAATTCCTCTATAAAGTGTATTATCAAATTGAAACCAACAATGTATAAAAAAGAATTATACACAATGATCAAATGGGATTTATTCCAGGTATTCAAAACTGGTTCAACATTTGAGTATCAATTCATGTAATCTATCACATCAACAGGTTAAAGAAGAAAAATACTATATTTATCAATATCCACAAAGTACCGATAGTGGGGGAACTTCTTCACTTTGATAAAAAAAAAAATCTAAAAAATACCCTGCAGATACCATCATACTTAATTTTAAGGAATTAGAAGCTTTCCCATTTAGATCAGGTATTAGGCAAGGATGTCCCCTCTCACAAATCCTGACAAGGATGTAGAACAATAGAAACTCTCATCCATTGCTGGTGTGAACGTGAAATATTACAGGCTCTTTCGAAGCCTTTAAAACTATATAGTACTTATGACAGTGTGATCGTGGCAAAGTTGTAGGTAAATAAAACTTATAAAATATTCAACAAAACTCAGAAGTAAGCCACATGAATAGGAAATGTGACATATTGAAAAGAAGATATTAATCTAATAAGGAATGGACAGGCTATATAATAAACTAAGGTCAAATGCACAAAATTTGTGCAAGAGTAGGCCTTCCTACCCTGGCTGCTGGCACCAGCTTCTCTCTGGCCACCAGTACCCAAAACCCAGGCTTTCCTTTGCCACCAGCAGGCACCCAGGACCCAGGTTTCCCTCACAGCCCCGGCTTCATCCAGAAGGATGTCCCATCTAATTAGCATATTATGCTTTTATTATTATAGATGGTGCGAGGACAACCAAATATGTATATGAAAAATAAATAAAATTAGATTATTACTCTATATGCTAAGATTAATTATAGTTGTCCTAGTGAATTTACAGTAAGACATAATTCTTAAACAAGATGCAAAAGTATAAATTTAAGATTAATAAAGTTAGCCACATTAAAATTATAATCACCTATAGAACAGATACTTTTAGAAATAAAGTTGAAAGACAAGCCACAGACTGAGAAAAGATACTTGCAATGCATATACAGTAATTGGCAAAGAATGAACATTTCTACAAATTCTACAGAGACAAGAATTCCTACAAATCAATGATCTGATAAGAAAAAAAATGGAAAATGGTTGTTTGGCAGGTGTGGCTGAGTGATTGAGCATTGACCTAGGAACCAAGAGGTCATGGTTTCATTCTGGTCAGGGAACAAGCCAGTGTTGCCATCCCCAGTAAGAGGTGTGCAGGAAGCAGCCTATCAGAAATGTTTCTTTCTCACCAATGTTACTATCTCTCTATCACTCTCTCTTCTTTTCTCTCTTTAAAATCAATAAAAACATTTTAATTAAAAAATAGAAAAAATGGCAAAGGATATAAGTAGCTTATTTACAGAAGATAAAAGGCTAATGTCTGATAAATATGTGCAATGCTTCTCAATTTAACTTCAATAATAACCAGAGATGTAAATACGATAACTTTAGCAAAAGTTTTCAAGTGAGGCCATGCTAAGATATTCATTAATATGTAAAGAAACAAAAGTGTACAACCCATTGGAGAACAAATGTTCACTAAATTTATTGCAAATATGTGTACCTATAGGGCAATAATAACACTTCTTAGTCTTAAGAAGTTCTTATACATATGCACAAGGAGACATGCACAATAATGTCCATTATAAGATTATCTATAATAGTGAGTGTCTTAAAAATTTAACTGTTCATCAAAATGGTGGATAAATATATTGTAGTACATTCATAGAATAATATAAAGGGGAACTCTACAGGCCCCATGTGCAGAGTAGATGTTAAGAGTGATAAAGTGTAAGCAAAAGTAAATCTGTCTCTTAGCTAAAACTGAGATAACAAATAACAAGGTATCAATAGTTAAGTCAATAAAACCTTCAAACTTGCTGATCACATCTGCCCTTGTGATATTTGAAATGTGCTCTTCCAAGGGCACCTGTCAACATGTCACAAAGAATAAAGCAAATGTCAGGCCTGCACTTCAGGACTTCTGGTATAAATGTTCTAGCTTGAGGTATGGTTGCTAAGGGAAGAGTTTAGTTCTTTCATTGCCTTCTTTAAACCTTGACTTCATTGTTTGTCAAGTTCTAACTCAATATACCCCTTATGCCATCAAATCTCCTCTTTCTTAATACAATTAAGCATAGACAACACATTCCTTGTTCACTCTGTTGTTGATTTAATATTGGAATAAGGAAGTGACCTCATGAAGAAATAGGAAATACTTTATTCCACTTATAGCCATTCCTTTGCTTGGGAGACAACTTACATCACACAGTTGATTTGCACTCATTCCTTAATTTAGACATAGATAACCTTTTATCCTTTGTGACAAAAAAATTAAAAATTATCTTGTTTTCTTTCCATTGGGGATAAATCATCTTTAAAAAATACCAAAGAATTGCAACTAGAATTTTTTACAGGACATTTTCTCTCTCTCTCCATATCTCTCTCTCTCTCTCTCTCTCTCTCTCTCTCTCTCTCTCTCTCTCTCTCTCTCTCCCTCCCTCCCTTCCCTCCCTCCCTCTCATCTTAATACTTCAGGCTTCCTGTTATGACTTTGTTAAATTAACATTTATTAAGTAAAGCACAGGGTGCTGGATGGTGCGCTATGGTTCAACAACAGACCATATGAGAAATGGAAATAATTGAATTATGGCAGTTTGTTAATCACAGGTCCAGAAAGAAGCACACTGTGTGCCACACAGGGAAGAAAAGTCAGAGTGCAGACTGAGAGAGAGAAATTAGACCTGTGGCACAAACCTATTAGTAGGGTTTCTGGGTAAAGTGCTTTGCAGTTCCCTGGCTAAGTACAGATTGCTTAATTTAAATAAAAAGAGCTGGGTTTTGTCAGCAGAGGTTGGTTGTCATATCTAAGGGGCTTGGGAGGCAGGGGAAACTATTAATCACAAGGGCTATTGGGAAGTTGGATCAGGAACTTACCTTTGCTTGTGATGCTATCAAGTGTTATCTAGGATATTCATGTATAGGAGAATATCAGTGTAAGTACCCTGCAGGCCTTTTAGCCAAACAAAATGGATTCTGAGGCCGAAAGTTTTTACACCTTCAGTTGTGAAAAACTGTAGGCATGATTCTTGCAGTACTTATGAGAACCTGAGGATAGATTTGTTTCATCAGGTTGCATAAATAATGTTCCTCCTTTTCCATAACAGTTCTATCTTCATTCCACCTAATTGCTGAACTTCTAGCATCTTATTACTTGCCAGGGTTGTCCCATGAATATAAAAATAAAAGTTATTAAAAGTTTTATTATTAATGTACATAATACTTTAAGTTATCAAGTACTTGTCCACAAGTGCCCTTACTCAGCTCTTCTGCTATTGTGAATCGTGGGTCAACTGGTTCTGGTCAATAAGAGCAATGAGCCATATAACCAAGATGCAGTGAGGAAACAGAGTTGTAACCTAATATTTGGTGATGCCCTAGCTTTGCATGCACTCAGAGGAGGTGTTGAATAAAACAATATGCTGAACTTGGTCATTTCCATAATTCTATTCAGAAATAAAGTAGGACAGGACACAGGAACAGGGCTCCCTTTTTGGGAAATGGTGTTCTTCTCTTTCATTCATATAAAAGAAGGAAGGAGAGGAGAAGAAGCAGGAAGAGGAAAAAATGGAGTAAAGGGGGTGGAAGAGGAGAAGTTAGAGAGACAAAGAGAGATGGAGAGAGAGAAAACATAAGTATGGATTATGCAAGTTGTCTAATGGGTCACTCTTGTATGTAGTATACATTACTTTCATTCCTGTTTTAATGACCAGAACCCAGTCATATAGTCCCAGTTTAGCTACAATGGAGATATAAAATGTGGCCATTGTGTGTGTCCAATAAGAGGAAGTAGGATTGATGAGTATTTATCAAGCCTCTGCCAGACTATCTTCTGGTTGAGAACAGTAGGAATTTTTCACATCACAAATATGTTCAGTAAAAGCTTCTGGTAAATTGATAAGCAGCCTTCTCATTGTTTCTAGTCAGCAAAATCTGGAGGCTCAGTTGGGTTAAGTTTAAGGCTAATTCTATAAAGCTATTGCTTGAAGATTCAGCTTCCCAGAGTTCTGAGACCAGTCCTGTTTCCTCTCAATTTAATTTAAAAAACCTAGGTCATTGCCAAGACCGGTTTGGCTCAGTGGATAGAGCCTCGGCCTGTGGACTGAAAGGTCCCAGGTTCGATTCCGGTAGGGGGCATGCACCTTGCTTGTGGGCACATCTCCAGTGTGGGGCGTGCAGGAGGCAGCGGATCGATGTCTCTCTCTCATCGATGTTTCTGACTTTCTATCCCTCTCCCTTCCTCTCTGTAAAAAATCAATAAAATATATTAAAAAACAACAACAACAACAAAAAAAAAAAAACTAGGTCACTAAGTAAGTTGTCAGCAAGAAATTAAACATCCTCTTACTACTGATATGATCCTATGCCCCAGTTTAAAACAGTAAGTCCTGGAGACTGTCTGGTTTGCATTCTGGATTGCTATTTATGAGATTTTGTGAAAGTTATCTCATTTTTTTCTGTAAAATCATAATAATATCATATTTAACTCACTGGGAGTTTGTTAGAAATTATTTGAAAATCTGGAAAAAGCACTTAGCCCAGTTTCTGTCGCTGTCATTATTATTATCATCATCATTATCTACAAATGTTGGATTACACAATAATTGCTTCCTTATCCTATTTCCCCAGAGTCTGAATGACTATAAGTATTGATCTTTGTGTATGTCCAGAAAAAAACACTCTCTCTTTGGGAAGTGGGGAAGGGACACAGTTTGGAGAAGGAGACCAAGAGAAAAATTGTGAGTAGAGCTCCCAAAATGAATGAGCTGCCTAAACCAAAACCAATGGACAAGTATGAGTCAAGAGAAGATAGTCCAGTATGAAATCCAGGATTTGGTATTCAGTACCCTAAAAATAACCACTGAGTCTGGATAAATCAGGATTGGACAGAATGAAGATAAAGACGATCTAGACCAAATCAAGTCAAATACCATGACCCTGTTCCAACTGTGAAGACAAAAAAAGGGGGAGAAGAGAGGCAATTAGAGAGACAACAACCAACAGAAATAAAAGCTTTATAGGGGATTATAAATGATTTTGATGAATCTGCCTTTATTCATATTTAACGTGCTGCAATCTTCTAAAAATCTCTGCCTTAATCCATCATTCCATTATCTACAAATGATGTCATCTTTTATTCTGATCAATAATTTTGCCCCCCTGCCTCAGTTTCTAAAACTATTTCCTTCTACACTTGCCACATATCTCTGGTGTCCATTAGTTTTCTAGAGCTTGATTTGTTGCCATTCTCGATCCATCACCTCTAGTTCCAATCATCCACTGTCTCACCTATTGATTCTGTAACAAAATTTCTTTTTAACATCTACTTTTTGAGCCATGAAAATTCTATTGGTTTATTATTTCATAGACTATAAGGGAATGGCTAGTATTACTGCAAATCAAGTTCTATTCTGCCTCTGTTCATGTTTGGGAAATCCTCTCTCAAATAGAGGAAGATACATCATTCTACATTAAAGTTACATCAAGAATTCAATCAATCAGAGAATATTTCCTCTATTGAAGTTTACCAATTATTTTTAAAGATTACTCTATTGAAATTTACTTTAAATTTTCTAGCATCTTGGAAAATAAACAATGGTATTTTCATATTTTGAGTCAGTAGATTTCAAACTAGTTCTCAGTTCTCTGTGTAACCATTTATCATGTTCATTACTTGTATCCCAAGCAAAATCTGCTTTCTATACCCAAGCATCCTGGTAAAATGTCATTTGAAAGGAAATATTGATATCTGAAGCATTATCAGTAACTGTGCTTGGTTTCAAAAGATTCCTTCCACACATTTCTAACATGACTCATAGAGAGTATACTATGTTGACTGCTTATCTTCAGATTAAAAACAAGGTCCATTTCCTTTGGTGACATGGAGGCAGAAACACAAATTTTGTCCAGTAAGTTACTTCTTTCTTTAAATAATAATTTCTCAATCATGATTTTTAATTCAATACTTGTAATATATCTAATTACAA
The DNA here is from genome assembly GCA_011751065.1 of Lasiurus cinereus. Taxonomy (NCBI): domain Eukaryota; kingdom Metazoa; phylum Chordata; class Mammalia; order Chiroptera; family Vespertilionidae; genus Lasiurus; species Lasiurus cinereus. The sequence continues at coordinate 5,161,472 of JAAGEH010002534.1, forward strand.
ATTAGACAAACAGCTTAGACCACTGGTTCTCAACCTTTCTAATGCCATGACCTTTTAATACAGTTCCTCATGTTGTGGTGACCCCGAACTTTAAAATTATTTTCGTTACTACTTCATAACTGTAATTTTGCTACAGTTATGAATCATAATGTAAATATCTATGTTTTCCGATGGTCTTAGGTGACCCTGCTAGTGGTTCTCAACCTGTGGGTCGTGACCTAAGACCATCAGAAAACATACATATTTACATTATGATTCATTACCAGTAGCAAAATTACAGTTATGAAGTAGCAACAAAAATAATTTTTATGGTTGGGGGTCACCACCATATGAGGAACTGTATTAAAGGGTCATGGCATTAGAAAGATTGAGAGCCACTGGCTTGACAAAGGCATAGCTAAAAGATACCTATACTTCTTCACATAACATTTCTTACCTGTTCCTTTCATATCACTGCTTTCATATTTGAATCTCCCCTCCTGTTATGGTTGAACAACCCCTAACAGTAAAGAAAATTATATTTTCAGGATAATAAATAAAAATGAGATCAAAGATATATTACTAGTTGAATTTAAATCATTCTGAAGTCAAAAGTTTTTCAGGGTGGCTATTATTAATAAGTCAACATACAAGTGTGGGTGAGGATATGGAAACAAGGGAACCTAGCACACTGTTGGTGGGAATGCAGATTGGTGCAGCCACTGTGAAAAACAGTACCTCAAGAAATTAAAAATGGAACTGCCTTATGACCCAGCAAGTCTGCTCCTAGCAATATATCTAAAGAAACCGAAAAACTAATTTAAAAGAATATACACATCCCTATATTCATTGCAGCAATATTTACAATAGCAGAGATTTAGAAGCAACCCAAGTGCCCATCAGTAAATGAATGGATAAAAATGTTGTGATACATTTACACCATGGAATACTCGACTGTAAAATGGAAGGAAATTTTACCCTTTGTGACAGCATGGATGGATCTGGAGAGTATTATGCTAAGTTAAATAAGCCAGTCAGAGAAAGACAAGTACCATATGATTTTACTCATATGTGGAATCTAATGAGCAAAATAAAATAACAAACAAAATAGAAATAGACTCATGGATACCAAGAAAGGCTGACAGCTGTCAGAGGGGAATGTGTTGGGGACTGGATGAAAAAGGTAAAGGGATTAAGCAAAACAACAACAGAAGCAACAACAATTCATAGATACAGACAACAGTATGATGATTACCAGAGGGAAAGGGAATAGAGGAGATAAAGAGGGTAAAAGCAGGATAAATGGTGATCGAAGGTGACTTGGCTTACAGTGGGGAAACACACAATACTCTATATAGAAGATATATTATAAACATTGATACCGAAAACCTATATAATTTTATTAGCCAATATCACCCCTATAAATTCAATACATAAATTTTAAAAAACAAAATTTTGCAGCTACACACACACACACACACACACACACATACACCAATGAAAAAATATATTTAGCCAGAAAAATAATTCAGATATAGGAAAACATAAGGATCATATACAAGTCAGGTAATTGATCCTAAAGCCATGCTCCATTATAAGACATTTTGTCATTATATTCCCATTTTATAAATAGGAATATCCTCAAGGTCAAACAAAAGACAGCTTTTGTAGATTCTGTGATTTTCTTAAATACCTTCTTGGCAATACCATTAGGATCTAATCTTGGGATTTTATGGCCTAATCAAAATTATCCCTTTAGGTTTCCATATATATATATATATATATATATATATATATATATATATATATAGATAGATAGATATCTAGATATTCTGATTCTAAAAATATCCAAGCTCTCCTTTTGTGTCTTCAAGAAGTTTAACACTTCTGTCATTATAAAATGTGGACAATATAAGTCTGTCAAAGGGCCATCCTATGTGAAAAAAAAGAACAAGTATGGCTCGCATACTAACTGTAGAAGTCAAAAACACCACTGCTTGTCCTGAGATTTAGAAGCCCCCAGTCTGTGCTAACTTGTATTCCATAAGAGCACAAGTCAAATCATGAGATTCATGGGCAGTAAGCCAGATGCCTGTCATCCCTGGGGGAAATCAGGGACAGATTAAATTGCATAGTTTCAAAGGCAAACCTCAATGAGTCTATTAAAAGTAGAGCCTCATCTTTGCCCTCTGAGAGTACAAATTTAATTTCAATCTCCACACCTCAGTGATAGTCTCTCTGCCCCTCTGAAGGTGTGCAGTAAAGAAGTTATTCCCACTGCACATATCTTTCTGGAGCTCATCCAAGGACAAGGTGACATTTTCTCTGTATTAGTCTTCAGAATATTGATAAGGACTTCTCTATCTTGTGTGAGCTTGCAGAAGACGACTGCACATGGAATATCGATGTCAATGATAAGTATGGAACCTGGCACTTGCTCTCTAGTCCTATGACATTCACATTTCCCTGTCATTATTTTGGTTCACACTCAAAGTGAGATTTTCTCTGTGGCCCCCTGTATCGCAGATAAATCTTAACTGACCTGGTAAGAGGACATTGTGTTCTGGAGAAACCTTTACAAGGAATTGAATCAAAGTAAGAAAGAAATGCAGTTCTTTTCAAAACCTGCCTCTGGTTGGAGCCAGGGTCACTCTCTGCAGGGACTTGCAGGAAAAGGGGTCTCACGCAGGTGCTGTGGTCCTTGGTGTTCATGCATATTGCGTGATCTGAGTTTTGACATGATGTCATCCCATTCTAAAATACAAATTTATAATCTGACCAGGAGAAACAACAGCCACTTTTGCTGTTTTTATAACTCTTTAAACTTTTTGTTAAAAATTTAAGTATATTTGGTAGACAACATTGTTTCAGTTTTATTAGTTTCAAGTGTACAATATAATGATTTGACGTGTGTATTCCTTATTTGTGATCAGCCCACTAATTCTAGCAATCTTCTGGCACCAGTCAAATTTACCAACGTATTATTGACTATGTTCTCCTCCACCTTTTTCACCCATCCCCCACACCCCTCCCTTCTGACAGCCATTCCTTTGGTAAAGTGGTGGTAACTTTTGTTGTGCTAATGTTACATTCAGCATTCTTATTTTTTTCATATGAGTATAACACATTTTTAAATGACTCAAATACTTAAATTGTCATATAGTCTAATTTACTGTTACATCTAATAAAATGTTTTAAAATGTAGTGATATGCCATTTGAATCAAAATTAAAGGGCGGGGAAGAAGTGAATTTTTTGTTTGTTTGTTTGTTTGTTTTGTTTTTCCCCAAATGTATTTAAGAATGACTAGAGGGAGTTGGAGGGCCTGAGTTCTGTCCTCAACCCCATCACTGACTCAATAACTTCCTTCTCTGTGTGACAGTCATTTACATATCTCTAAACAAAGAGAGAGCTGAGATGACTTATATTCTCTTCTCACTTCCCCTGTTCAATAATTCTATGAAAGAGAAAATTGAATCAAGAGCCCCTACTCCAGTTCGGTCATTAATAAAATACAAAATAGTCAATTTTTAACTTGTCTTTTATATTTTACTTATATAAAAATGTTACTACTATTTTCTCACTATTGCTGGGGTTCATGAGAAATAAAATGTTGAAAATGGAGTTGTATCATCACTTGGCTAGAATAATCCTATATAATAAAGGGGTAACATGCAAATCCACCAAACAGTGGAATGACCAGTCACTATGATGCACACTGACCACCTGGGGGCAGGTGATTAATGCAGGAGTTGCCCCATGGTGGTCAGTGGGCTCCCATAGGGGGAGTGCCACTCAGCCAGAAGCCAGGCTGGTGAGTGCAGCGGTGGTGGTGAGAGCTGCACTCAGCAGCCTTGCAGCAGTGCTAAGGATGTCTGACTGCTATCTTAGACCTAAGCTATCAGTCAGACATCCCTAATGGCTCCCAGACTGCCAGACATCCCCCCCTCTGCCCAGGTGCACAAATGTTGTGCACCAGCCTCTAGTAAGAATATAATTGTAGAGCAGTTTTTTCTTAATGGTTTTAAGTCATTGACTACTTTCAGGACCTTCTAAGAATTGTCTACAATTTTAGGAGTCAACTAAGGCATCTATGGACTCAGGTTAAAAATTCCCTTTTTCAGCATGAGACTAATTATACATTTTATAATCAGATTCATATTTCCAACATTCCCTCAATAGTATTTTCTCATAATTTTCAATTTTTAACATGAACTTTACATGAAAATAAAGGTTAAATTCATATTTTATATTTCTGTCTAGTTGAATGAGTCACTTGATACCTTGCATCTTGGTTTCCTTATCTTTAGACTGGAATGAACATTTTGCTTTTATAACATAAAATGAGATAATATAGTTATATGGAAAACTGCTCTGAATACAGTACAGTTTTTATCTTAAGTAATTACTGTTTCTTTGGCACCTAACTTGGTGCCTGGCAAAATAGGTGCTTGATAAATATCTGAGCATTGAATAGATGTTTGAATGAATAAATGATAATCATTCCCCTTCAAATTCTCTATTGAGACTTAGATTACCACAAGAGCCTATTTGCCAACCTAAATCCTTAACTTGGAAGTTGTTCATTATATTGGTTTGTTAAAGACCATTATGTTAAGAGACAAATTTTTAAAATACTGAAGTAGCTATAGCTTGAATTCTTTGGGCCAATAATCAATAATGATTTAATGTGTTGTTATAAAAGCACCTTGCAGAGACTCACAATTACCTCTCAATAAAAGCAGAAAGCAGTGTCTCTTCTTCCTCTCTACTCTTCCCTAGAGAGGTTTACAGTTTTGTGGAAGCATCAGTCAGAATGATTTAATTTAATAAAGTGTAAAAAAAAATATCTCCAAGGTCTCAGTCTCTTAAAGTAATAAGGTTTCTTTCTTATTCATGATATGTGTCCCTCTCAGGTCTTTTAGGAACTCTAATCCTTACAATTACGCATAAATCCAGGCTGATACAGCAGATATCGTCTCAGACATTTCCAGTTTTTGTTCTGGAGGGTGGTAGATCAGCAACCAGATGCACCATTTGGGAAGTGAACTATATCTCACCTGCTCACAACTCATTGGCCAGAACTGGTCACATGGCCACACCCAATCACAGCTGACCTAGGAAGTACAACCTTCCCAGTCCCCAGAGTGCAGAGAGATGGAAAAACTTGGTAAGTTGCACTAAGGACTATCACAGTAGAGGCAAAAACCGTAATTTTTTTAGACAATCTCAACCTACCCTTAACTCATTCATTCACTGACAAATCTTGCAAAGCAAAATCATCTCCATGTTTATTCTGAGAAGAAAGAGAAGCAAGAGATTTGGGAGAGAAATGGTTAGGGGAAAAAAAAGGAGAGAGAAGAGAGAAGAAAAAAATAAACAAGAAAATCAGGATGGTAAGAAAGGAGCAAATCAAAGAAAATACAATTATTTCAGAATATTCATTATCAATGTAAGGGTGTAGATAGCATGTTTAGGGCTTCATAAATTTCTAGAAATACTAAGGTTCTTAGATTTTTTTACTTTTTGTTCCCTAATTAAAGAACAACAAAAATTAATTTCTGAATGCTTAACTATTTTAAAAATGGTATCACTGACATCATTGTGCAGGGTAGTGCTACCATCACCATTTTATACATGCCAAAACCTGAACCTAAGAGGTTTAATGAGAAGCTAATTACTGATGAATGATGTATTGGTAAAGTGACTCACGGGGTGAAGTGCAAATGGGAGAAGGGAAAGGAAGTAGAATGAAAAGAAATAAAAGATCATGTGGTTCCAAGAAACTGATTTAAGAATGAGAAAGTCCTGACTTCTAGGTTGGTATTATAAAGTGGCAGAGAGGTTTCAGTTTATAAGTCCTTTGCTCTGGCCTTTTCTAGGAATGGGCTCTTGTACTTCAGATAAAATTCTAGATAATCTCACAGCCATACCAATAATCAGAATAAGTTGGCAAAGATGGTAAAATATGAATCCTGTTTTTCCAGGACTTGTTTAGAATGCAGGATACAGGAAAGCAAGCTGCGGTGAAGCCGCTTGTTCCAGCAGCCTGCTGAGGGAGCCCTGGAAGCCAACGTATTGAAGACAGAGTCAGCCTGTGGCCTTGGTCACTGCCAGGAACAGCAGATGGCACTTGCTGAACATAGAGGCCCATTACCTTGGGATACCTACTCATAAAAAACAGCCCAGCAGTGTTCCTTTTTAGTCCCAAGGAAGGCCAGGAAGCCCTCAAAGCAAGAAAGATAATATTATATTGGGTTCAGTAGAGTTTGCCCAGGGCAAAGAAGATTCTCAATCTCCCAAAGTATGTTTTATAAATCTGTATTTTATTTTTGTATCCCCACTTCTCCTGAAAAGATTTCCTTTATGATCCTCAAATATTTAAGTATTTGAAGTAAAATATTATTTTGAAGGTGAGATTTGCTGGAAGAAAACATTTCCTGGGAAGACATTTTTGGCAGCTGATCCCTTAACAAATATGGGAAGAGCTAATTATTGCATGTAATTTTAATAGTTGAAAACCTAATGATGATTACATGGGTTCATTAACCTCATCGCATTGTTGATGTGTTTGCACAGATTTCTGAGGGTGGCTGCGAGGGTGGAAAGTGTGTTCCTGGGAGGCTCTCACAGGAAAAGTCTCCCTGAACATTTCCCTTTGAATTGTGTTACCAACTCAGCACACGGAAGGGGGTTCCTGCTCCCTTCCCCCTCCTGACCATCCCTACTGCTCCTGTCTCCGGTTGGCAAAGCTTGTGCATGGCTGTCAGAGCATCATATTCTCCACCCACCCAGGGTACCACCTCCAGGCCTGCCATATGCTCCTGGTTCAAGGAAGTTTCTCTGCCTAAACTACAGAAGACACATTTTCTGAATATTCCATTGTCAATTTTTTTTGAAACAAATAAATTTTGGGTGTTTTTCAGATTCTCTGCTCACCACCTGGCACAGTGTACCAGCAAAGGAGCAGATGTGGGCATGTAAGATGTCCTTGTTGTATTTGGGCTAGTTTCCTCAAAACCATGAGATGTGAAAGAGCAGATGATAATGTTTTCTCAGCTATAAACTATGCAGTAACTCTACTAGTATGTGGACCTGGGCTCCAAAGTAGAAGCATCTCTTTAAATTGGTTCTAGATATTTTTTTTAGATGATAAAATTTACTAGGATGTTGATATTCAAAGGGTGATACAGGAGCCAGCAGCCAGCGCAATCACTTGGGAGCTTGTTAGAAATGCAGAATTAGGAGCCCTAGCCAATATTTAGAACTGCTATCTATATTTTAGCAGCATTCTTAAGTCATGTATATGCACATAAAAGTTTGAGAAGCAATGCTCTGAGACCACTGAAATAACAAAGGACTTGAAAAAAATAGGCTCAAGTGCTTGGTGAAGATGACAGTATAAATATAGTCACAGCAAGTCCCCAGATGAGGGAGAGAAAGGGAAACAAACAGGACAGTAGATATGCATCGCAGATATATCATCCAATCAATCACTCTCAGACCAGCTCTCCCATGTTGACAGCAATTAAATTTTCTCAGAACTTAACACTGTAGTCCCAACTTGATTTATTTAACAAACACTTAGAGCACTTACTGTGTACTAAAGACAATTCTAAGGACTTTATAAGTATTCACTCATGTGATCCTTTTAACAAACCCATGAGGCAGGTACGAGTGGTTTTGTTGGAGGAGAGAACTGAGAACTCAAGAAGTTAAATAATTTGCTGAAGGCCAGATAGTCAGGAAACAGCAAAGCCTGGATTCAAACTATAGAAGTCTGTTTGAGTCTGGGTCTTAACAATAAGCACAATTATTTCTAAAAGGGCAGAGAGAATTGAAACCTGAATCTAAGCAATCCAAATTCACATTTTTGAAATCCTATTTAAAACGCGAGCCACTTTAGCTTTCTACTCCATTGAATATCAGTGTTTATTTTATTATTTTTTTATTTAATAAATCTTTATTGTTTAGATTGTTACAATTGTTTCTCTTTCCTCCCCCCCCCATAGTTCCCTCCACCTGGTTCCCACCCACCTTCTGCTCTTACCTCCCCCTCACTGTTCTCATCCATACCTGTATGATTTTTGTCCAGTCTCTTCCCACATCCTCCATACCCCTTTCCCCCTGAGAAATGTCAGTCCACTCTCTTTCTATGCCCCTGATTCTATTATCTTCGCCAGTTTATTCTGTTCATTAGTGACTTTTAATTCACTTGATTTTTTAGATTCACTTGCTGATAGGTATGTATTCGCTGTTCATAATTTTTATCTTTATCTTTTTCTTCTTCCTCTTCTTGAAGAATACCTTTCAGCATTTCATTTAATACTGATTTGGTGTTGATGAACTCCTTTAGCTTTTTATTATCTATAAAGCTCTTTATCTGACCTTCAATTATGAATGATAGCTTTGCTGGGTAGAGTAATCTTGGTTGTAGGTTCTTGCTATTGATTACTTTGAATACTTCTTGCCACTCCTGTCTGGCCTGCATAGTTTCTGTTGAGATATCAACTGACAGTCATAAGGTTGCTCCCTTGTAGGTAATTAACTGTTTTTCTTTTGCTGCTTTTAATATTCTTTCTTTGTCTTTTGCTCTTGGCATTTTAATTATGTGTCTTGGTGTGGTCCTCTTTGGATTCCTTTTGTTTGGGGTTCTGTGTGCTTCCTGGACTTGTAAGTCTATTTCTTTCACCAGGTGGGGGAAGTTTTCAGTCATTATTTCTTCAAATATGTTTTCAGTATTTTGCTCTCTCTCTTTTTCTGGCACCCCCACAATTCTGATGTTGGTACACTTGAAGTTGTCCCAGAGGCTCCTTACACTATTTTCCAATTTTTGGATTCTTTTTTCTCTTCTAGTTGAGTGTTTTCTGATTCTTTGTATTTCAAATGTTTGACTTGATTCTTACATTCCTCTAGTCTGCTGTTATGTCTCTGTATAATATTTTTTATTTCAGTCAGTGTATGTTGAATTTTTAGTTGGTCCTTTTTCATATCCTTAAGGGTCTCCCTAAATTTATCGACCTTTTCTGGGAAATTCTTGAAAAACTTTATAACTGTGGTTTTGAACTCTATATCCAGTCATTGCTTTCCTCCATTTCTTTCATTTGTGATCTCTTTCTTTGTCTCTGCATTTTGCTACTTTCCTGAGTTGGTAGAGTAGTTTTATGTGCTAGGTGTCCAATATTGCCATAATGGCTCAGCTTCCCCAGTTACCTGAGGTGGACACTCTTGGTGCAACCCTTTGTGGACTGTGTGTACAGCCTTGTTGTACTTAAGTCTTAATTGTTATTGGTATCACTTGGAGGAATTGACCTCCAGGCCAATTGGCTGAGAGGATCAGCTGTGTCTACACTGGGGGAACTTCTGTGCTGGAATCAGCCTTATGATAAAAGACTTGCAAAATTGCAAAAGTCTCCGTGCTTGGATGGAGTGGAGTCTCAGGGCAGAGCAGAGCCTTGGCTTCCCATCAGCCCTGCCCTATGAGGCCCCTCGGTCTCATTGTCCCTCAGTAATCAATGTAAGCACCTCTGAGAGAGAGCCACCCTCAAGTTTCACCCACTGCCAGACAGTCCATATTCTTCCCGAATGAATCTGAGTTCCCAGTATCTCACCTGGAACTGGAGTTTAGTGCAGTCAGGAGCTTCTGTCTCCCTCCCACTTTAGAAAGCCAGCTGTGCACTCAGCTGCTCATCCTCTCTCCATGCACATGCCTCTGGACCTCTGCCTCCACAGCTCCTCTGAGTCTCAGTGTGTTTTCTCTTTTCCTGACAGTCCCATTTCTCCTCGAATGAGTCTGGGTTCCCAGAAACTTGCCCAGAACTGGGGTTCAACATAGTCAGGAGCCTTTGTCTCCTTCTGCTTTAGAAAGCCAGCCATGCACTCAGCTGCCCGTGCCCTCAACCACCCGTCCTCTCCATGTGCTTGCATGTCTCTGTACCTCAGCCTTTTGCAGCTCCTTTGATTCTCAAAGCTTTCCACTTTCCTTCTAGTTGTAGAATTTCCACTCAGCCAGCTTTCCTGTGGTTCTGATTGGTGTCCATTTTGTATTTTAGTTGTAGTTTTGATATTGTTGTGCAAGGCAGCAGTTTAGGTGTTCTCCCATGCTGCCATCTTGGTTTCTCTTCAGTGTTTGTTTTAATATAATTATTCTTTCATTTACCTTTGGCTGGATTAAACTGATGTTTATAGTATACTAGGGGCCCAGTGAACAAATTCATGAATCTTGAAAGGAACTATGGGCCACAAGGATGGTCTTGGTCCATCCTGTGTGAGCCCACCTGGCCCTCAGCCCTGTCTGTCTGCAGTCCTGGTTCTGCCAACACCACTCCCATGTACTGATGGCACCAGCCCCACTCACACCCACTAACAGCATGGAGCATTTGGGGCCAGGGTCAGCAGCAGGTGCAAACAGGGCTGGCACCATCAGTGGGTGCAAGTGGTGCTGCTGCCCTGATTGCCCCTCAGAAGCAGGGGGAGGTGTAGAAGCCCTCAGGGACAATCAGGACCCATGCCAGATGCCAGCAGTAGGTGCAAGCACCAGGCGGGATTGCAGCATGTGGAAGCAAACAATTGTCAGTAACCACTAGAGGCTCATTCTGATGACAGTGACCAGTGCTCCACTTTGATCTGGTGCTCCCACTCACCTGCTCCACTACCCAGTCGCAGCCCACGCCCACCAAGTTCCCTGCTCTGCTGCCTGCTGCTGACACCTGTTACGTTTCATGCGCACCCCTTTCTCGTCAGCATATGTCATAGTGACTGGTTGTTTGGTTGTTCCACTGTTTGATCTATTTACATATTAGTCTTTTATTATGTAGGATATAGCAGGGTAGGTGACCCTGCATGGAGCATAGATTTAAAACTTTCCCAAGGACCATCCACAGCTAGCTGTAGCCACTTTGCTGAGTCCCTTCCAAGAATATAACACCCTGAAGGGTCCCCTAAACTGATGGAAAGGTTGCCAAGCCACAACTTCCATTTGGAATCACAGATCTTTATGTTAGAATCTATGTAAGATTAGTTGTAATTCAATAGAGTTGTTTCTAACTTGGAAAATCTTGTAAAAGAAATTCTTAGTTGATTTACTGTTTTTACTGTTCAGATAATTTGTAAACTGTTGATATATAACTCCTATATTCTTGCACATTTTTCTTACCATGTATAGTTTTAATGACAAAATATAAGTTGGCACATTATGATGACACCTATTTGAATAAAATGTAATTATTATTAATCAAGATTTCTTCCAAATATTAAAATATTTCATCTCAGCCTCAGATACTCCTGTAGAAGCAAAAAGCAAATAATACCTATTATCAGAGACTTCAGAAGAGCTCTTAATAGATAATTTTTCTTCCTATAAATGCAGGTATATGTATTTGCTTTGCAAATAGTCCACAACCTGTAAGTACTAAGCACAGCTAAGTACATTAAAATCTTTTCTGTTAATATCAGAAAAAAATTAGGAAAGCACTACAGGAAGAGAAAGACTGCTACATAAATTTATTTCTACATATTTATATCCTTCGACCTGTAAATGTTAAAGGAAAATAAAAACACCACCACATGAAAAATGTAGGCTAAGTCAGGAAGAAGAAAGTGGATGCCTTAATAGGTTTGAGAACAAAAATACAAGGGCAATTGCTTTCTTTCACCCAGATAAGTTGCAGCAATTTTAACCTGCAGGGAGAGGCTCATGGTCAACCAACCAGCAGTATGACTGGTTTTCCCACATCCTAGTTGTGACTGCACAGGGTTGCTTGAAGTTTAAATAAGAAATGCTTACAAAATATCAAACACAACCCTGGCCCATCTTAGGAGCTCAGTAAATGCTACTTATGTGCCTGTGCACATTTCCCTGTATTTATAAAATGGTGTTCCCCATTTTCCCACCACTCAAAGGTATAAGCCTTTAACAACAACAACAAAAAAAAACTTATTGATCCACCCTCATTAGTTTCACAGAGAAGCTAAACTGACAAGGAGAGGTCTCAGTTAATTTGTGCCGAATAACCTGTGCTTAGTACCTATATGAGAACAGAGTAAGGAACTTGGACTGCTGGTGAGGAACATTTTATTATTTTCCCTTTATGGAACCAACAAATATTTACTATACTCCCACCATGTTCATACCAGTTCCCTACTTTCTGTAGAAGCTAGAAAGATGCATGGTTCCTGAATTCTAAATTCTAAGAGCTAACATTCTTGGGAACATAAAACATGTAGGGGAAAAAAAAAGATCTGTGATTCAGGGCTTTATATGCAAACTAGAGGCCCAGTGAATGAAATTCAGGCACTGGGGTGAGGGGGGAGGAGTCCCCTCAGCCCAGCCTGTGCCCTTTCACAGTCCGGGAGCTCTCGGGGGATGTCCAATTGACAGCTTGGGCCCACTCTGCCACAGAGGCGGGAGAGGCTCTTGCCACCTTCACTCTGCTAGCCAGGAACCCCTCTAGGAGTGCACTGACTACCACAAGGTAGGTTCTGCATTGAATGTTTTCCCCCTGATGGTCAGTGAGCTTCATTGCAATCAGTCGTTCTGCCTTTTGGTCAATTTGCATGTTAGCCTTTTATTATATAGAATTGCTAGAAGTGTATGTCTGCAAGGTTCTAAAAAAGGTGATATTTTATTCAACGAGGCCAACAAGGACAACTTTAAAGGGAGGCAGAACAGAGCCAAGCTGGGCTTCCCAATAAAGGATCCAATCCTCTCACGACAGCCCTCCAGCTCCCACTCAGCTTACCTGCCACCTTTCTGCCATCATCTGAATTATCTTTCCTGAGTTCATGCCTTTCCTACTCCCTGCCCTTTTCTATGTCTCATACATACCAAGTCCGTTCAGCCAAGGGACTTTTACACTTGCTATAATTCCTTCTGGAATGTTTTGACCCATTTTCTTGCTGTGAATAAGTCCTTTGAGTCAGGTCTCAGCCAACTGTTTGATCAATTCAGTTCTCTCTCTATTCTTTTTAAATGTTTTTTGTTAATCTTTACCCAAGGATATTTTTCCCATTGCTTTTTAGAGAAAGAAGAAGTGAAGGAGAAGAAAAGAAAGGTGGGAGAAAGAGGAAGAGATAGAGAGGAGATGTGAGATACTTTTATTGGTTGCCTCCCACTCCCCCATGGACACTATGTGGCCAGAGATGGAACCTGCAACCCAGATACTTGTGCCATTGACCAGGAATTGAACCCGAGACATTTATGTGAGTGGACCAATGCTCCAACCACTGAGAAACACTGGCAGGGCAATTCTCTCTATTAGTTGGCTTCCTATGCTTCTTCATAGCTTCTACTTATCATGATAATGCCCAGCTTATGGTAGGATTAAGTTTGACATGGTTGCAGCTTTGGCTTGACATGATTCTCATTCCAACCACAAATTGACATAACAGTCTCTGTGTCTCTTAAGTTCTTAAAATAGACCTTCTTATCTGACATCAGACTATGTACTTCCCTGGTTCAATTTTTCATAGTCATTAGGTGGGGGCTATGGTTGGAAAGATTATAAAAGAGCCTATAAGGAGAGGAGGTAATAAATCTTGTCCAATAAATACTCTTGTATACTAAAGTGTTTTTATGACTCCATTAATTTATTAATGCTATTATTTTTAAAATTTACTTCTTTGGGTTTCTAAATATTCAAATGTATCATAAAAAATATTGTGTTTTCTTTGTTTTCTTTATGGGCTTCTGAATCAATCCACTGAAAAATAAATGATAACATTGAATTTCTGGATTTGTTGTGATGCTGAAATTAATATATGTGAAGTGCTCAGGACAGTATTAGCACAGAGAAAGCCAAAAGCCAACAGGCAACCATGCTGGAAATGCTGAGGTGGTGTGCAGAGAAGATGTGGACAGGCTATGACAGGGACTTATATACGGTTTCTCTTATCAAGATACTAATTCTAGAGAAATTAAAAAGAAAAAAATTATCAAGTACCTAAATGCATGTGACATTTTTTAGAGTATTTAATGCATTGCCTAGATACTTTTATGAGCTTACAATTAAAAAGTGAAGCATGAAAAATTGCTACTTGACAATTTACTGAGAGTCTATAGCCTAGGATTATATAAAATTTATTATTAATATGAAGCTGATTTTATGGAAAATTTTTAATCATTGAAGATATTAGCTATTTTCATGGTATTTTAATAGTTATATTAAATAATATAAAGATATAAAGTTCTTAAAACAGTACCTAACACATGTAAGCATTCAATATGTACTTATAAAATATAAGGTTCATATATATGTACTATTGAAATAAAATAGTAAAAATAAAAATTACAAGTATATACTAGGGGCCTGGTGCACGAAATTTGTGCACAGAGGCACAGCTGCTGGGGAAGCAAGGAGAGAAAAAGAGAGGCAATGGCTGATCAACAGCTGCCCCAGAGGCTGGGTATCAAACCCTGCCTTACTCTCTGCAGGTCTCTCTCTGGGCCTGATTTGCAGCCCCCTTGGCAGGTAGTGCTGAGTTGCTACAACAGCACCAGCTGCAGTCAGTCCTGGGTCATCACAGCAACCCAGCACTGACTTCCTGTATTTGGTGGAGCCTGGGTCTTATGTACCCTGGCTACACACCACACACACACACACACACCACAGACATATATATACACACTGAGTGGCCCAATTATTATGATCCCTTAACACATAACAATCTCGCCACTTAGTGTGTGTGTGTGTGTGTGTGTGTGTGTGTGTGTGTGTATACATAAATATGTATATTTACATATATATATATATATATATATATATATATATGTGTGTGTGTGTGTGTGTGTGTGTGTGTGTGTGTATGTATTAGAAGCCTGGTGTATGAATTAGTGCATGGGTGGGGTCTGGCCAGCCTGGACAGGGGGAGGGGACATGGGCAGTTGGCCAGCCTGCCAGCTGGTCTAACTCCTGGTTGAGGAAATTTGCATATTAGCCTTTTATTATATAGGATATACACTGAGTGGACAGATTATTATGCATTAAGATATGATAATAATGTGGCCCCTCACTGTGTGTGTGTGTGTGTGTGTGTAGTGTATATATATTAAATTATATGATTATGTGTGTAATATATATATATATATATATATATATATATATATATATATATAAAATTATATGATTACTAGAGGCCCGGGGCACAAAATTTGTGCACAGGGAGACGGTGTTCTTCAGCCCAGCCTGTTTCCTCTACAATCTGGGATCCCTCTCACAATCCAGGAGTGCTATCTCCCAACTGCTCACCTGACTGCCTTCCAGATTACCCCTAACCACTTCTACCTGCCAACTTGATCATCCCCCAACCACTCCCCTGCCAGCCTGATTGATACCTAACTGCTCCCCTGCCAGCCTGTTTGCCCCTACCTGCCCTCCACTGTGGGCCTGGGCACCTCTAACTGCCCTCCCCTGCAGGCTTGATCACCCCTAACTGCCCTCCCCTGCAGGCTTGATCACCCCCAACTGCCCTCCCTTGCAGGCCTGGTCCCTGCCAACTGCCTTCCCCTGCTGGCCATCTTGTGGTGGTAAAAACATATCAATACAAAGCAATGCATAAATAAATAGGGGCAGGATCTTTTGATCACATGGGGGCAGTCATCTTGTGTGTTAGAGTGATGGTCAATCTTCATATTACTCTTTTATTACAATAGATGGAGGCTTGGTGCTGGTGGGGGCCAGATGGTTTGCCTTGAAGGGTGTCCTGGATCAGGGTGGGTGTTCCCTTGGGGTGTGGGGTGGCCTGGGTGAGGGGCCTGTGGTGGTTTGCAGGCCAGCTACACCCCCAGTGACGCAAGTGGAGGCCCTGGTATCTGGGATTTATTTATCTTCTACAATTGAAACTTTGTAGTCTGGAGCAGAGCCAAGCCTTCTGCTAGCACAGCCATTGAAACTTTGTTGCCTTAAGTGGAGGCCTGGGACAGCCAAGATGTGTGGAAAGCTTGGCTTTCTCCATGGCCAGGAGCAATCCAAGCCTTGCTCAGTGGCAGAAGCCATTGAAACTTTGTTGCCTTAAGTGGAGGCCTCAGCTGACCAGGCTTTGTGGAAAGCTTGGCTTTCTCCATCACTAGGGGCAACCCAAGCTTCCCTCCTGCTCTCTCTGGCCATAGCCATCTTGGTTTGGTTAATTTGCATACTCACTCTGATTGGCTAGTGGGCATGGCTAGTGGGCATGGCTTGTGAGTATAGCAGAGGTACAGTCAATTTGCATATTACTCTTTTATTAGATAGGATTCAAAAATATTTGCTGGCCTTTAATAATAGTAACATTATACCTCAGGCTTTACCACATGATTATTTTAGTCAATGAAATGTGAGTGGAGCTAGCTTGAAACACTTTCAATAAAAGGTTTTGGAGGCATCTTTCAGTCCATCATTGCTTTTTTCTCTCTACTACAAGACTAGCCTATCCCAGATTCATGCTGCTCTCTCATTCTAAGTCTCAGAATGAAGATAAAATAGGGTATCAAGCTAATCCATAATGTTCATGTAACATGAGCAAGAAATAATTGTGATTGAAAGATACTATATTGCTATTTATTACTGCCACATAACTCAGCATAAGCTGACTGACACATGAATTAAAGGAAACACAGTCATACCTATAACTATAAATTTTTTGAATATAAAAGAATGTTAGAGAAATTCCTAGTCAAACTAGGAAGTTGTCATTTCCTAGAGAAGAAAAGCAGGATGTATCTATGTAGCGTTATGTGCAAGGTTACAAGTACTGGTTCTCAAAATTATCTGTCCTAATTTCTTATATTTTAAAAAAATTACCTTTTTAATTTTACATTGTTAAAGTTATCCATTATGTTAAATTAAATATATACATTATGATCCAATGATACATATAACTTCTTAAAAATTATAAACAATATCCTAACTATCATAGAAAGGAGAAATAAAAGGAGAGTAATTTATAAGGTAACACATATTACAATGTTTTTAAAATAACATGTATTTCAATATGTAAATGCAAATAGGACTAAACTTGAAGACATCTACATAATACAAAAGAAGTAAAAGGAAAGAAAGTTATAGATTCAAGAGACTACTAAAATAAAAATCAGTTCTAAGGTACATAATAACAGCAGACTTGTTGATAGGATAAAGATAAAAACCTTAATTGAGGTAATGATAACAAGTAAAGATAAATTAAAGACTATTAAAAAAGAGAAAATGCAGAAGTATGATACTTTTCATAAATAAGCTGGGCCTTACTTATAACTCCAAGTCAAAATAATTCACTTTTTATAACATGTCATACATAGTAAAAAAAAAAAAAGCATCACAGAAACATATCAATATAAAGCAATGCATAAATTTCTTGTATATAAAAGATCTCAGGCATACAATGGAATGCTACTCAGCAATAAAGAGGAACAGACTATTGATACCTGCAACAGCTTATTGAAATCTCACAGACATTATCCTGAGCAAAGAAGCCAGTATCAAAGTATAATTTAATTTATATAAGATTCTTTAAAGACAAAATCTATATTGACCTTGCTGGAGGAACTATATTGTCAGGGGTTGGGAGAAGGAGGAGAGTATGACACCCCAAAAGGCTATATATATACTGGAAGCCCAATGCATGAAATTTGTGCAAGAGTAGGTCTGCTGGCACTGGCTTCTCTCTGGCACCTGGAATCCAGGCTTTCCTCACAGTCCTGGCTTCATCCAGAAGGTCATTCAGAAGGACATCTGGAAAGATGTTCATTCTTATTAACATATTGTGCTTTTATTATTATAGATATGTACATATATACTAGTATACATATATGACATTTAGTTTGGGTTTAAAAATCTTATGAGATTATTTGTTATAGTAATCCCTAAGGCTGATTTTGATAAAATGGGAAATAATACACTCACAAAACATGGATTTTCTTTAGTGTCTTTGATTACTATTAGTTTTCTCATTATTGCTTTAAATCTGGACCAGGAACTCCTGTAAGCCCCATTCTCAAGGGAGTAGGAAAAGGAGAACTATCAAAAGTGACTACTGCCTTTAAAATAAACTAGTCCAAAAACAATTACAGGGTGAAAATGATGTATCTTAAATCCTGCATTCAGTGTTTCAGCCCATGGACAATAGATATGCTACTTTAAAAAAATTTTTTTGTAAACTAAACTTCTACAACTCATTACCAAGACAGTGTATTTGTGATCAATGTAAATGTTTTGGTAACACACTCAAATGACAATTTACTACTTCAGTTATGCTTTTGATAACATCATTTGTTTAGGATCATTCAATTAGTTAACACAGTGGGGTCCTTGATTATAAGACACTGTCACTAGTCCTAGAAAAATAAAATAAAAGAATGCACTTCCCAATGATTGTTTATCACTTGATAATTATAGAGCCCAGGCAGATACTCTCAGTATTTCAAGAACTCCTATTTTTTCCTCAGGATTCAGCAGTTCTTTGTTTTAATTTATTTTCTTCTTAAATACCTCCTGCTATTTAAGTAATAATTTCTTCCAAATCAATTGTTAGCAGCAGTTAATGACCAGTTGGTTAATTAATAGCTCAAAGCAAAGCTGAGGGTGTTCCCTGTTCTATCAAACCACCAGACTCTAAGTGGGTGTTATTATGAACATTCCCTGTAATCACTCGCTTCTCACAGCCTCACTGCCTCATTATTTTATTTTAACTAAAAAGATGAGTTGAATGGGAACTAGATGACAGAATTATAAAATCAATCACAATAACATACAGATTTCAAAATGGTTTGCATGTCCAGATTGCTCCTTGTTTCTACAGGATGAGCCATAGTCCGAGGATGAACTATCAGCTTACTCTGGTTAGGACATTCATTTAACTATAGTGTTGTTCTCTCTTCAACCTCCAGGGCTCCCAGCTTGGTATAGTTGCAACAGCCTCATGGCATTCTGAATTTCTTTTATTCTAAAACTGTACTCTTAAGCACTGTGCTCACTGTCAATGAAAGAAGAGAAACTGTGATGCACATTTTCTGCCTGCTAAACATATGGTTTACTTAGAGACACCAGATATGCCTTTTCTACAGCTAATAGAGAGGATAGGTGCTTAATAATTTGTGCAAAAAACTTCAAGAATCCTCAGGCCCTAGGTTTGGCTTAGTAGATAGAACACTGGATTGAAAAGTCCCAAGTTTGATTCTGGTCAAGAGCACATGCCTAGGTTATGGGGTCAATCCTCAGTAGGGGTTGTGTAGGAGGCAGCCAATCAATGATTCTCTTTCATCACTAATGTTTCTATCTCTCCCTCTCCCTTCTTTTCTGAAATCAATATAAAAAAAAAATGAGTCCTCAGTTCTATTCCTAACATTTTCTGCCTTATTCTGGGTGATCATGGGGAAGCAATTTAGCAAGTTTATCTATGAACATGCTGTGTGAAGATAAATGTCTGGCAGATATTTTGTGACTTACTAAAGTAATACTTTCTTATTTATTTATTTTTAAATATGAGAGAGGAAGGGTAAGGGAGATAAAGAGATAAACATTGATGTGAGAGAGAAATATCAATCAACCATCTCCTGCCCTCCCTGAACCAGCAACCGTTTGGTGCATAGGACAAAGCCAAACCAACTGAGCCATATTGCCCAGGGCAATACTTCCATTTTTCTATGCCCTCTTTTTAAACACCAATTCCTTGTGATGGTATTGGCAAAATAGTTTTCATTATACCATCCAATCCTCTTATATTATTCAAAGATGTTGAGATACCAAGATAAATAATAATGTGGTGGATTAAGATACAAATATTAGCCAATATTTTTCCTTTTATATTTCAATGCAATAGACTATTGTTGGATATTACTATGGGATATTACTATCTACAATAATAAAAGGAAAACATGCAAATTAACCATCACTCCACTACACCCACCAGCCATTCAGGAGTGAGTATGCAAATTAACCCAACAATGATGGTGGCATCCATAGAGCTGGAGTAAGCAGGAGGCTTGGATTGCCCCTAGTGATGGAGGAAGACAAGCTTCCCACCCACCCTGGCCGTCCCTGGCCTCTGCTCAAGGCTACAAAATTTCAATTATAGGATATAAATAAATCCCAGATACCTGCTTTCAGCTGGCCCTGGTTTCTGCTCAAGGATGTGCTAGAGAAAAAAAAGAAAGAAAAAAGAAGAAAGAAAGAAAGAAAGAAAGAAAGAAAGAAAGAAAGAAAGAAAGAAGAAAGGAAGGAAGGAAGGAGGGAAGACAAATGAAAGAAAGCCCCTTACCCAGACTGACCACACCCCCATGGGGGTTGGCCAGCCTGAAAACGGACCTCAGCCCCTCACCCAGGCTGGCTAGGCACCCCCAGGGGGGCCCTTATCTCATGGGGGCATGTCTGGCCTGCAAACCACCACAGGCCCCTCACACAGGCTGCCCCATGCCCCAAGGGAACCCCCACCCTGATCCGAATACTCCTCAGGGAAAACTAGCCAGCCCCTACCCATGCACCAGGCCTCTATCTGTACTAATAAAAGGGTAAGATACTAATTAGACTGGGAGACCTTCTAGGAGACCTTCTGGATGTTCTTCTGGACAAAGCCATGGTGATAGGGCTGAAGTAGAGGTGGTTAGAGACCAAGAGGGGAGGGCAGTTGTGGGTGATCAGGCCAGGATGGGACAGCAGTTGTGGGTGATCAGGCTGGTAACAGGAAGTGTGTGTGTGTGGCGGGGTGGGGGTGGGGGTGTTGGGGGTGGCAGTTGGGGACAAGCAGGCTGTCAGTGGGGGTCAGTTGGGGTGATCAGGACAGCAGAGGGAGGGGCAGTTTGGAGTGTGCAGTGGGGCAGTTGGGGGCAAGCAGGCCAGTGGGTAGGAAAGATGGGGGTGAGGAGACCAGCAGGAGGGGCAGTTGAGGGTGAGTACACTGGCACAGGGGGCCAGTTGGGGGTGAGCAGGCTGTCAGGCAGAGTGGTTAGGGCCAATTAGGCAGGCAGGTAGGCAGGTGAGCAATTAGGAGGCAGCAGTCCCGGTTTGTAAGAAGGATGTCCGACTGCCAGTTTAGGCCCAATTCCTGCAAACTGGCAGTAGGACATCCTTTGAGGGGTCTCAGATTGGAGAGAGTGCAGGCTGGGCTGAGGGACATACACCCCCATTCCCCCTGCACAAGTTTTGTGCACCATGCCTTTAGTGGAATCATAAATCTAGAACCCCAAATTCAAAAATTTGCTGACAACACAAAGACATGTGCTTTCAAAGATGATAAAGGAGAGACAAGTTGATGGAGCTAGAAGCAGGAAGAAAAAGTATAGGCTATTCATGGATAGAAAACACACTGAAGGGAAAAAGACATACTATATGTAAACACTAGAGTATAAAAAGGTGAATATAAATGATACTGTCAAATGCACGGCCAGTAAAGGCCATGTGGTGCACTCACTGTGGTGAGACCCATACATAATGGGTTCAGCTGAATCCGAATGAAATGAAAGCCAGCACACAAGGCCCCTGATCTCTGTCAGGATTTCAAGCATGGTTTCAGGCCATTGCTTGGATTGTTGTTGAAGGTTACTCACTGGAACTTTGGTTTAACTATATTTTATTATTTTCATGATTTCTAAAATCTCATTGTTCACCGAAACTGCCTCAGATTGTCAGAATAAGCAAAATATATCCATTAAGACGATACCTTTTCTATACGCTCCTACTCTATAGAAATGATCAACATAGAAGGTGAAAATTTCCCCATAGATAACTTTTTGGCTAAACTAAGTTCCCAAGTGGATTGCCTTCTCATGAGACTATCTGTAATGGTCTAAGCTTGGAAATACGTTCCCATCAGAAATATGATAAATATTCTTTGCTCTGCATCAGTTTAAACAGCCTTCTCTGATTTGAGGAGAGCAAATTTATTCAAATTTTGGTTTTATTTTCATCACTGTATCTTTACTGTTACTATTAATAGAAAAATTATTCCTGTTTGCCGGGTATCTAGTCTGTTCTAAGTGTTGAACTTCATTTAATTCTGACAATAAATATTTCTGGTTAGTGTTAATATGTGCATTTTACTGTGCATATGGAAGACACTCGCCTGACTTCAGCCAGCTAGAAGTTAGCAGAGTCAGAGTTCAACACTCTACTATATCTAATACATAGCACTGATCTTCAAATTCCATATGAATTTCTAAATCAGAATGTGTTTGTTCTGATGATGACACGATTATCCTTCTCATCTTTCAAGTTTCATTCCTATACCACATTTGCTTTGTTTTAAAATTTCTTTTCAACCATAGAAGTATCTTGGAAAAATAAAAATGTGAGGTCATTCTTGCCTTTTGAAGCCTCTTGATTAAAATTATATGGCTGACCCTAACACAGAATTCCTCACTTCAAAGCTCATTTTCATGGCTGACTGAAAACCCATGGCCAACCCAAGCAGTTGTACAAGCTCAGGTCAAGGACTCAAGTGCCACAGGAACACTTAGGGTTTGTTTTACTACCTTCAATTGGCTTTCTTGAGAATCAGCCATGGGCAGGTATGCCTGCAGCTGCCCTGCAGGAATCTTCAGTCTAGTAGTTCAACTCAAATGAAGACTGAACAGTTTATAAGTGAGCATAATGCAATGTCGGAAGAGTCAACAGCAGCCTTTGGAACTTCTAAACAATCTTGGCCATAATTATAGTCGTGGATGCGGAGTCAACATTACCTCATATTAGTCAAAAGGAAAATCTCAATGCCTGCCCTACTCATAGCAACTGCAGAGTTTCTTTATTAAATTGACTCTTTTTGCAGGTCCACCATCTAAACTCCTTTGTTTTAAGACAGGCTTCTAGGTCAGCCTGTCACAGTTGTTAATTAGTTATGGATTGCAAAGCGAAGCATAATCTATGATTGAATGTATGTGGGGCCACTTCATGATAGATCACAGCAATATTTTATTCAGTTGGGCAACATTTATTTTACGTAAGAATGTAAGGCAGAGTGAGGCTTGCACTATAAATTTATTTCTCACATATAACCAAATGAACATGTTTGGCTTTTAAACCACACTAATTATTCACAAGGTTTGGCAAATATTCAAAATACTGCAGCAGTGGAAACTAATGCAGTAAAAATAATTTTCACGCATTTTCATTCTATGTGAAGACTATTCCTCCAATTCCCTTTCCAAGTGTTTACAGTTCATTAGAAAATGTTTAATCTCCACCAAACTGAATTCAAAGCAATATGTTTTTTATTTCTTCAAATTATGTCATTGGTAAATAATAATCCAAGAAGGTGTTGGTGAAAAGTAAAGGAGGTAAATTGGAAACAGTACTTGGTTTTGCAAGTTTCCATTTTGCAAAAGAGGAATCTCAGGCTGGGACACAGCTTCAGAAAAGTAATTTAGAAGTCATGCTTCCATTGGAGAGAAAATCATTTTGGGAGGGAGCTTCCGATTGAAGTAGTAGGTTGTTTGGTCTGAGTCTGAGTATTGAGAACAGTTGATAGAGGAGATATCATGAAGGCAAGCCACCAAATGGAAGAGATACGCTGCTTGGTGAAGTTCGTATTTATATCTGACTACCAGTGAGTGCTCCAGTGAAATGTGGGAAGGAGATGGAGGAGGCCTTTGAAGCTCAGGGTAAATGATATCATAAACTAGTATAGATGTTCAGTCTGGCTCCTTAATTAGATGAGACAGTCAGAGCTGCCTCTTCATTTTTATGCCTAAGTAAAAAAAGAAACTAGTCCACTTATCCCACTTTTCATGTGCATAGCAAACATAAATAACCAAGTTTATCTTAAAAAAAAACTGGCAAATATTCTCAGGGAAATCATCATGATTTATAGGAATAGGGATTTTGTCCTGATAATTTTTTCCCCAAGGCATGCCTTTCCTAATAATGGTTGTCTGAGGGTCATGCAGTCATAACTCCGCAGAATCAAAAAAAAAATGGTAACACTCAAGAGTTCCAGATAAGTTGACCTATGTCCAGAATAAAGATGGTATGTGCTAGATTATTCTCCAGCTGTTTTAGGTCACTTCTGATTCATTAAAAGGTATGAAGAGAAAAGAGGTTAGGTACTTGAAATGACATTTATAGATAGTCACACTCCCTGCTACTCTGTTATCTTGAGTATGGCTCATTTGATAACCTCAGTTTATCAAGTACAATGTATCCTATTTGCCCACACAGATGAACATCCTTCAACATCCCCTTCCCTCCCAGGAAAACCAGATTGGAATTTTGAATTCTTGCAAGTCTCATATTTGCATGCTAGGAGGGCAACAGGCTCAGGATTTGTGTCCTGGGCTGTGAAATTTGTGGAAAGTTATTTTCTAAATCCTGCCTAGATTTTCCAATCTTACTCCAAGGATGTGTAAATTGAAACTGAACAGAATATGCTTTGCTTCAGGAAGATAAGAGATGCATACATATTTTAGAAAGATATCTATCCAAAATAGTCTCAGCAATAACGAGTACAAGTTTTATTTGTCTGAAAATGCACTTGCAAAAATCAGCGCATAACTGAGAGTAATCAGACAAATGTGAAATAACCAGACTCAAAAAAGGGATGGGCTAATAGCAAGAAAGACCATTTCTTGGCTCTCACAGCTTATGTCATTGCCACATGCATGAATCGGTCACACTTTATGGCACTGCCACAGTGTGGTATGGATGACTAAAAGGCTTCTATTCCTAAATAACTTTCTGCATGGGGAATTAAGAACCCCAGTTGTTGTTAGGTTGATTATATAAATATTTTTTTCACTCACTCATTCCTTAGCTCATTCTATTACCACCTGTTGTTTTACCAGGTACTCATCCAGATATGAGATCTACAGAGTTAAAAAAGATAAACTTTTGACAAGTCCAGGGACTTCTGATATGAGTTTATCTATCCAATGTTAGATATGTATATTTGATAATATGATTTGAGTGCTTTTAAAAATACCTAAATATTTTCAAAGAAAATTTCAAACAGTATTTTGCAGGGACTTTGTGAAAGTGAGGCAAATCCTGAAGAATTCAGCTTTCTCTGTGGGAAAGCAACATGTTCAAGGAGGCCAGCAGCTTGACTTGGGCACCGAATGCTATTATGAATTATTAAGCCTATTTTCCTTCTCTGTACAAGAAATTTGCATTGAGTGCTCAATATACGCAATCCTTATTTTTGAGTTCATTATCTCATTGATTTTCCCTAATAAATGCCAAGCTCTACACAGGATCACAAACTGTCAATATTCCTCACAGAAGAGTATCATCTCAGACTAGCAGCTTTAAAAAAATCTCACAGCCTTTAAAGATTACTTCCTGGCTAGAAAAGGATGTAATTCTATGTTCTGTAGAGTGTGCAACTCCATGGTGGTGCTAAATAAATGTTAAGTACCATTAATAACTATGCTGATAATCAGAATCCCTTTGACATAAACTAGTCTGCTCTACTTTGTTTTTACCCTGTGTGTCCTAGCAATTGTCTGGCATTTTCCCTGCTGTTCTTGTCTTTTTTAATTATACTGTACTGACATGACTCTTAAAGCTTCTTAAAGCAAATGGAAGAAAGACTGAATGCTTTTACACAAAAAGAGCAGCAGGAAGCAGTCAAAATAATAAACTCCTAAGAAACAGGCTGGATCTGGCTTTTATTCCTCAGAAATGCAAAAGAAGAGGCTGGGGGAGAGTCAGAGTGCAAAGAAGGAAAAATAAAAGGTGCCTAAGTTAAGTGCTAGAGATATGATGACAAACACTTTTCTTTCTTTCTTTCTTTCTTTCTTTCTTTCTTTCTTTCTTTCTTTCTTCTTTCTTTCTCTCTTTCTTTCTCTCTTTCTTTCTCTCTTTCTTCCTTTCTTTCTCCTTCCTTCCTTCCTTCCTTCCTTCCTTCCTTCCTTCCTTCCTTCCTTCCTTCCTTCCTTCCTTCCTTTCTTCCTTCCTTCCTTCCTTCTTTCCTTTATTTCTCTCTGTCTCCCTTTCTCTCTTTCTTTTTGCATTTTAGTGGTATTGAGGAGGGTGGTGCATAGATATTCACAGATACAACATACGGTATTTGCTTGGGGTTGGAGAAGGGGCAAGGAAGATGTATATATAAATGCCATTTGTTGACAGGAACTGAGCATCTATTTCACATAAACACGTGAACCACATATTTGTGTCCCAGGGAAGAAATACAAAACTGACTTCATGTCTATACTTATAGTTCAAGTAGCTAGTTGAAAAATCAGGGTTTTCAAAGACCGTCTCTATAGTATCCTAGATTTCAGAGGTCGGGTTAACCTAAATATACTGAGCTTATGTTAACTATTAAGATTATTTATATCTAGTGGGTACTAGCAATAGCTATGGGAAATGTTAGTTTATAATGTACCGGTAGATTACTTAGATTTGAAAGGAGTTCATATAACCTTAAGGAGAAATGTGAATATAAGGAATGTGCATCAATGCCTGCTCTGTGCACTATTGCTTATGATGCTTCCTATGATCATGATGTTACCTCTGTATGAAAATGCTGCCATCTCCATTTCCTAGTTGATGAAATCATCTAAGAGAAGATATGAAATATTCCTGAAGTCATAAATAGCCAAGCCAGGATTTCTACTTGAGTCAATCTGATTCTACACTCGGTATCGCTCCTATGGATAACGGTTAGTGATTAGCTTGAGAAGAAAAGGAGACAAGATTAAAACTTGAATCCACATTGTTCTAGCCCTGCTAGAAATAAAAATCACATTGTGTGCCCCTGAAGACAGGGCCTTGGGGAAAGTGGTATTGTTTTAGGAGGTAACATGTATCTAATGAATATAGTTGGCATATTTTCCTTAAAATTTCCATTGTAGGTAACTCTGCTTTGAGTGGCAATGGAAGCCCATTCATGAATGAAGGCCATGTGTGCCAGAATGAATGTTAGTTTCCTAATCATTTCCAGATGTTTATATTAAAAATTGAGTAATTTTTTCAAAAATCAAGCAAGGCAAAGATTCTTAAGGACCATTCAAGCCATTGATAGAAACCTCTGTAAAAAGTATGTAATCTTTTAAAGTCAGTAGATAATGCTAACCTCATTTATTCATTTTTAAACCATAATTGTTAAGTATTTGTGTTATATATAAGAATGAACAGTCACATTCCCTGTTTTCAAGAAGCATATAATCCAGTGGTAAAGACACATTTTATAATTTACAAAAAGAATTGTTAAGTTGTAAGTGTGGAAAAATGTAATTGGAAAAGGTTTTATGAAAAATACAGATAACTTGTAAACAGCAGAAGGAACTCATCTTTTTGGTGAAAGGGATCTTAAGAAATATTATGAGAGAAAGCAGAGAAATCATTTGCCTATGCAGAAGTTGATGAAAGAGATTATATTGACTTGGGGTAGGGTTGTGATAATGTGACTAGACAGAAGTATATACAGATGACACATATTTGAACATTTGAACGAACCCATAAGACTTTGTGATTGAATGGAGAAGAATGAAGAAAGAGAAAAACATAGCAAGGATGATTTTGAGTAGCAATGCCATTTACTGAGGTAAGAAGCAATGATGAGGGCAGTGCTTGGAGGGGAAACAAGCAAGATTAAGAAATTCAATTTTGGACATGTTTACATAAAAAGTGTTTCTAATGAGTCCTAAAATTGAAAGTAAATCTATGTCAATGATTTAAACAATCTCCAAATAAACTTTTAAAACTATATTCTCCACTATTATTGAGAAGACTAAGTAGAATAAACTTTTAAAACTATATTCTCCACTATTATTGAGAAGACTAAGTAGAATATAATGGACTAATGTCATTTGGGGTTCTCCAAAATTTTGCATAGCTCTCCACATTTTGACCAGTTCCTATATTTTGAATCCCACACTCTTAAGTTAAAATATTAAGAAAAAATATTTTCCAGGTTCTTTTACAGTTAGGGTGCAGACCTGTGCCTTAAATTCTATCCATCAAATGCTCCTGTTGAGGCTTTGATTTGGAAGTGAGCTACTGAAAGCAGAAATCCAGGCATCATTTTAAAAAATTATTTATTTTTGGTGTGCTGGCATTGTTTTAAAGTTGGTGGTGGCAGCAGCAATAACTATTGGGTAAGAACTGACATCTTATTGTTCCTGAAAGCACAAAGCCTATTTCTCCAGAATGCTCAAGCATTCTCTGAGTTGAGTAATATTTTCTAGTAACTCCCATTCTGTTTAAAGTAGCAAGTTATTGTCTTCCACTAAAACAACTGGGAGTCTGATTAATACATAGTGACAATTAATGCTTTACATTAATATGTTGATTTAACATTTCTACTTGCATATGTTGTTATATGTTGAACACCATATATACTTTAAAATGTGAAAATATCACACAGCGATCCTTCCAAAAAATGACCTAATAATTTTAACTTAATAATTAAGTTCATATGACGTAAAGAAATGCCACACAAGATGAAATAAACTTCAAAAAATACAGGAAATGAATATAGAAGCTAATCCTACTAAGTCTATTTATAATTGGTGTGTAGAAGACAGAACAGAAAAATGGAAAGGAAACCTATGTATGTAATCCTAAGGTAACTGATAGAAAATTGTTGTATAGCAAGAATACTCACACTAGGCTTTTGAATTTTCAATGTATCATAAATGCAGAAATGGTTGCCCCAGCAAAGCCCATTATGTGTGAGATATGAAAGTAATTTGATATATCACAGTGGATATGGATAAATTAACACCTGGTGTACTAAAAGCAGGAATACAGACTTATTTAATCTACAGTTAAAAATAAATAGCCTGGCCCCATGGCTCAGTGGTTGAGTGTGGACCTATGAACCAGAAAGTCATGGATTGATTCCACATTAGGCCATATGCCCAGGGTTGCAGGTTTGATCCTCAGCAGAGTGCATGCAGAAGGCAGCCAATAAATGATTCTCTATCAATACTGATGTTTCTATCTCTCTCTCCCTCTCCCTTCCCCTCTGAAATCAATAAAAATATATTTTTAAAAAACTAAAAAGAAAAAAATAAGAACTTATAAAGACCTAGAAATTTTTTAGTCTAATTCCTTCCAGTACCTATAATATTCAGCTAGCCACTTAAGTTCAGCTCTAACATGATATGTCAATCTAGCTAAATCTGAGGAACCAGAAAGTTGGTTGGAAATAGTACTTTACTGTCTTCAATCTAGATGTAGATTGTCTAAAGGAGAATTAACTTTTATTTAATGACACCTACAAACCAGGTCCTCTATTAGCTATCTTTTTCACAATATCCTACAAAGATGCATTTTATGGAAAATTGACGCATACAGCTAGTAAAGGAACAAATCTGAGATTCAAACAAATTGCCTGGTTCAGAGCTGTACTCTTGTATCACACCATCTCTGTCAAAACATGGAAGCATTGAGTGGAGGCCTCTTACCTCTGCCAGCTAATGGGCTTCTTCTGACTAGGTCTTGCCCACCCATGACTGCCTTTTTCCTCTGAAAATCTGATGTTCCAAAAAATCCCACTTCCATGGTTCATTTTTTTCCCAGCTATGGTTTGCCGCTCATCATTTATTATTACCACAGTTGAACCTTGTTTTCAACATTTCTGATTGCTCTCAGAATGATCTTTTGAACCAGTTTAAGTTATCTACATAACATTCCAAGTATAGCCTTTCCTTATTTATAGTGTTATGTGTCCCATCTGGTTCATCTGATCTAGACCCACTTAGATACTATCTCAAACCTTGGGTTGGATTTTTTACTCTTTCTTGAATCTCCTTAAATCTTAAGGGGCAGGGAGAAAGTTCTTGATTTGATCTTGATCTTTCTCATTTATCTACAACAATTTTCTTTTATTTGAGCTCTGGACCCAGTGCTGCCAGAATGCCAAGTTAATGTGGTTGGCACTCCTCTTAATTCTATTATCAAAACAGTTGTTTAAAAAAATGCTGCAAGAAAAAATATCTAATTCAATTATAGCATTCTCCAAAATAATAAATGATATCTATATTATTTTACCCATTACAAAGCACTTTCACATCTATTGTATATTTTAAGATACCAAATACAAGTACTATCCTGTCAATACAGAAAAGTAAATTATAGATCCTAAATATTAAATAAGTTAGCCAATGTCACAGAGTTAATTAATGGAGCTCATTCTCAAACTTATGCTTTTTCATTCCAAATCTATCTTTCTGAGAAATGATAGCATTTATGACAAATATAGTAAGCCATACATTAAAACACATTAAGGAGAAGAAAAATGGCGGCGGAGTAGACAGACGCGTCTGGAGCTTTGTCGCTGGGCAGAGGGAGAGAGAGCGGCTGAGAGTCACACTGGGAGTGTTTGTTGGCAAGTTAAGAGTCAGTTATCCTCCAGGAGAAGGTGGGGGTCTGCTGGACGGGGCTCTCCTGGCCAGGCAGCCCCACTGCCATGGGGATTTTGTCTGCCAGAGCCACCAGCGCGAACACGCGGAGACCGCGCCATCTTGCTGAGGGACGTGGATGTCTGAGGCCGTCTGAAACCTGTGGCTGGGGCACCCACCGAGCAGCTGGGGACCCGGGGACCCAGAACACCGCTCTCCAATCGGCGCAAACACGTGGCGGAATCAGAGATCCACACAGCACACAGAAAGGTCAGATTTCACCTGGGATAAGGTGAGGTCTCCCATCCCACACAACAGAGAAGCACACACTGTGGGAATGGGGTGCCGGGAAGCTGCCTCTGGAGAGGTCCGCAGAGGTGGGGTAGGGCGTGATCCCTAAGTGTGGAGGCAAACTCTCTGAGCTGCTGACAGAGGGGAGCTCTGGAAAGCGACTCGTTTTGATCTGAGACAGAGGGACAGCCTGGGAGTTATTAGAGTGTCCCGGTTGCAAAATCCCCACAAACTGGTTTTGAGAACCACAGAGTAGCAGGATCTGAGCACAGCCTAGAGAGGTCCTGTGCTTAGTCTCAGAGGTCAATTCCGAAACACTACCATCCAGTGGATGACACACAAATTGACTCTCCCATAACTACAAAATAATAAAGAGATTAAAACCCAGCAGTGGAACACAGGGTACTGCAATACCCTCCCGCCTGGGAAACAGAAGTGCCCAGCAGAACAATAGCGGAAGTGAATGACCATTCTATTTTTTTTCTTTTTTTTTAATTTTTTCTTTTATTTTATATTTTTTCATTTTTGCATATTTTAATTAAAAAACAATTTTTTTCCTTTCCTCCTCAATTGATTTTACCTTTTTAATTATTACATTGTTGTTTTCAACTAGTATTAGTACTAGTATTATTTTACCATTTTGGAAAAAAAAAAGAAGTGTCATTTTGTTTTCCCTTTATTTTACTTCCGGATTAGAGTTCTACATTCTATTTTCATCTTTCCTTTATCATAATTTTACTCTATCTCAACTCTACCTTTATGCCAACACTTTCCTCCTAACTTTCCCCATTTTATTGTTTTGTTTTCTCTTTCCCTTTTGCAACTTTAGATTACCCCTATTCTTTCTCTTTACCTGGTTAAAATTTCACCCCACTTATATATCTAATTTCAAATCCCCTACTCCAAGCCCATACAAACCTCTCTCTTCTTGACTTCACTATCCAAAAAGTTGTTTTTCTCTATGACCTTTTGTTGCTCTTTGCCTCAACGGTGATTATATCAATTTTTGGACTTTTTTGGTGAGATTGTTTTAGCTTATTCTACTTGTTTATTTTGCTTTTTGTTTGCTTTAACATGATTTGTTTTTTACATCTCTTTTCCCTCACCTCCCTCCATACCAGTTGTTATTTGTAGTTTGTATTAATCTCCAGGTATTAATCTCCAGTTTGGTTGCCGACATTTGCTGGGATTAGTGACTGTTCTATTGGCATTTTCTCCTGACACCTATATTTTGTTCCCCTTTTCTCTCTTACTCTCTTTCTTTGCACTCTGACTTTTTCTCTTCCTCTTTTCTTCTCCCTCTTCTCCTTTTTATTTTCTTATTTTATTTTATTTTTTTGTAAATTTATTTATTTATTTTTCTCCCTCTCCCAATTTGGTTTTGGCATTTCTTTCTTTTCTTTTTTGCACATTTTCCTCTTCTTCTTTCTCTATTTACCCCTAATTTGTCTTTCATTGGTGATTACCTTATTTGTGATTATTAACAGCCTGAATACATTTCTACTCAGTGCCTTGTGTGCTGGACCAGGTCGTGTTGTAGTTTGTGCCAACGTATGAGAGAGAACTGCATAACCAGACACCCGGAGAAGAAAGACCATGGACAGAAAAAGAAAAAGCCCACATAAGACAGAAAGGCAGGTTTCACCACAAAAGGAAGTAAACAAAATAGAAGCAGAAATAAGCCTGCCAGAGAAAGAGTTCAGAGAAATGATCATAAAGTGGATGAAAAGAATGGAAGACAAAATCGACAATGTGAGTAGGAGCCAAGAGGAAATGAAGAAGATCCAAGAGGAAATGAATAAGAAGAAAGAAGAAATGCAGAAGAACCGAGAAGAAATGCAGAATAATCAAGAAGAAATGAAAAATGACAACTCTGCTATAAAGAACTCAATAGGAAGCATCAAAAGTAGACTATAAGGAGCAAAGGACTGCATTAGTGAGCTAGAAGACACGGTAGGAAAATAATACCCAAGTACAGGAGCTCCTAGAAAAAAAGTTAAAAAGCAAGAGGAGAGCCTAAGGGAACTTTGGGATAACACACAAAAAACAACAACATCCACATAACTGGGGTTCCAGAAAGAGTAAATTGAGCAAGGATTAGAGAACCTGTTTGAAGAAATAATGACAGAAAATTTCCCCAATATAGGAAAGAAAAAACCCACACAAATCCAAGAGGCTCACAGAGTCCCAAGCCAAACTAAACCCAAGAAACCGACACCAAGGCACATTATAATTAAATTGGCAAACACCGACGACAAAGTAAGAATCTTAAAAGCAGCCAGAGAGAAACAGAAAGTTAAGTACAAAGAAACCCCCATAAGACTAGCTACTGATTTCTCAACAGAAACTCATCAGGCCAGAAGGGAATGGAATGAAATATACAAAGTCATGAAAAGGAAGGGTCTGAATCCAAGAATACTGTACCCTGCAAGACTCTCAATCAAAATTGAAGGTGAAATCAGAAGCTTCACAGACAAAAAAGGACTAAGGGAATATATTACCACCAAACCAGCAATGCAAGAAATGTTGAAGGGTCTGCTGTAATAAAAAGAGATAGGAAGTGAAGAAGGAACTTGGGGGAAAGGACTAAAAATGGCAACAGATAAGTACTTATCAATAATAACTTTAAATATAAACAGATTAAATTCTCCAATCAAAAGACATAGAGTAACTGATTAAATAAGAAAACAAGATCCATATATCTGCTTTCTTCAAGAAACCCACCTCAGGAAAAGAGATGCACACAGATTGAGAGTGAAGGGATGGAAGATAGTATTTCAGGCAAATGGAAATGAAAAAAAAAGCTGGGGTTGCAATACTTATATCTGACAAATTAGATCTCAAAGTGAAGGACATAACAAGAGATAAAGAAGGACACTTCATAATACTAAAGGGAACAATCCAACAAGAAGAAATAACTCTGGTAAATATATATGCACCCAATATAGAAGCACCTAAATACATTAAAAAAAAAAAACTCTTGGAGGATATTAAGTGAGATATTGACAGCAATACAATCATAGTAGGAGACTTTAATACCCCACTGTCACCATTGGACAAATCCTCTAAACAAAAAATCAGCAAAGAAACATCAATCCTAAATGACTCACTAGAACAGATGGAATTAATTGACATCTTCAGAACATTTCACCCCAAAGCCACAGAATATACATTCTTCTCCAGTGCACATGGGTCATTTTCAAAGATAGATGATATGTTGGGTCATAAGAGTAGTCTTTTCAAATTCAAGAAGATAGAAATCATATCAAGCATTTTCTCAGACCACAGTGGCATAAAACTGGAAATCAACTAAAATAAAAACAATAGAAAGAAATCAAACACATGGAGACTATAAACAGCCTGCTATTAAACAACGACTATGTAACCAAAGAGATCAAGGAAGAAACAAAAAACATCATGACAACAAATGACAATGGCAACACAACAATACAAAATTTATGGGACACAGTGAAAGCAGTCTTGAGAGGGAAATTCATAGCCCTACAAGCCTACTGCAAAACAACAGCAAACATTAGTAATAAATTACCTAACCCTACAACTCAAAGAGCTAAAAAGAGAGCAACAAGAAAAGCCCAGTGTAAACAGAAGGAAGGAAATAGTAAAGATCAGAGCGGAGATAAACAACATGGAGACCAAATAAACAATTCAAAAGATCAACAAAACCAAGAGCTGGTTCTTTGAAAGGATAAACAAGATTGATGGACCTCTAGCCAGGCTCACCAAGAAGCAAAGAGAGAAGACCCAAATAAACAAAATCAGAAATGAAAGAGGAGAAATAACAACAGACTCTGTGGAAATACAAAGGATTGTTAAAAAATACTATGAACAACTCTATTCCAACCAATTGGACAACCTGCAAGAAATGGACACTTTCCTAGAAAAATATAACCTTCCAAAACTCAATCAGGAAAAATCTAAACATCTCAATAGGCCAATAACTATGGAAGAAATTGAAGCAGTCATCAAAAAGCTTCCAGCAAACAAAAGCCTGGGACCAGATGGTTACACAGGAGAGTTATACCAAACATTCAAGGAAGAATTAAAATCTATCCTCCTCAGACTATTCAAAAACATTCAAGAAGAAGGAACACTTCCAAACACTTTCTTTGAAGCCAGCATCACCCTAATACCAAAACCAGATAAAGACAACACAATGAAAGAGAATTATAGGCCAATATCTCTCATGAACATAGATGCCAAAATCCTCAACAAAATTCTAGCAAATCAGATCCAGCAGTACATCAGAAAGATCATACACCATGACCAAGTAGGATTCATCCCAGGAATGCAGGGATGGTACAATATCCGCAAATCAATAAACGTGATACATCACATAAACAAACTGAGAGAAAAAATTCACATAGTCATATCAATTAATGCAGAAAAATCATTTGACAAAATCCAACACTCTTTCTTGATAAAAACTCTCAGCAAACTGGGAATAGAAGGATCATACCTCAACATCATAAAAGCCATATATGATAAACCCACAGCTAACATCATACTCAACGGGCAAAAACTAAAACCATTTTTCCTAAGAACAGGAACAAGACAGGGATGCCCAATCTCACCTCTCCTGTTTTACATAGTACTGGAAGTATTAGCCATTGCAATTAGACAACAAGAAGAAATAAAAGGCATCCAAATTGGAAAAGAAGAAATAAAGCTGTCTTTATTTGCAGATGACACGATACTGTACACAAAAAACCCGAAGGACTCCTCCCAAAACTAATTGACTTAATAAATGAATTTGGCAATGTAGCAAGATACAAAGTTAATGCCAAGAAATCTGTGGCATTTCTGCACACTAATAATGAAATTACAGAAAGAGAGACTCAAAAAGCAATCCCATTTACCATCACACCAAAAAAATTAAGATACCTTGGAATAAACCTAACTAGAGAGGTAAAATATCTATATGTAGAAAACTACAGGACCCTGAAAAAAGAGATAGAGGAAGATGTTAACAGATAGAAGAGCATACCATGCTCATGGATTGGGAGAATCAACATCATTAAAATGTCCATACTACCCAAAGCAATCTATAGATTCAATATTCATCTGGAACAAAAAAAGACCACAAATAGCCACAGCAATTCTGAGAAAGAAGAATAAAGTAGGTGGGATCTCAATACCAGATTTCAAGCTATATTAAAAGCAACTGTTCTCAAAACAGCCTGGTAGTGGCACAAGAACAGACATATAGACCAATGGAATAGAATAGAAAATCCAGATATCCACCCAAACCACTATGCTCAACTAATATTTGACAAAGGAGGCATGAACATACAATGGAGTAAAGATAGCCTCTTCAACAAATGGTGTTGGGAAAATTGGACAGATACATGCAAAAAAATGAAACTGGACCACCAACTTACACCCAATACAAAAATAAAGTCAAAATGGATACAGGAGTTAAACATTAGAAGGGAAACCATAAAAATATTAGAGGAATCCACAGGCAGCACAATCTCAGACATAGACCGAAAGAACTTCTTCACTGATACTGCTCCAAAGGCAATGGAAGCTAAAGAAAAAATAAGCAAATGGGACTACATCAAAATAAAAAGCTTTTGTACAGCAAAAGAAACCATCAACAAAACAACAAGAAAGACCACTGTATGGGAGAACATATTTGCAAATGTTATAACTGATAAAGGTTTAATCTCCAAAATCTACAGCCAACTTATACAAGTTCATAAAAGGAAGATAAATGATCCAATAAAAAAAAATGGGCAATGGACCTAAATAGAACCTTTTTGAAAGATGACAGAAGGAAGGCCAAGAGATACATGAAAACATGTTCAAAATCACTAATTATCCAAGAGATGCAAATCAAAACGACAATGCGATACCATCTTACACCTGTCAGAATGGCAATCATCAACAAATCAACAATAGACAAGTGTTGGTGAGGATGCGGAGAAAAAGGAACCCTTGTTCACTGTTGGTGGGAATGCAGACTGGTGCAGCCACTGTGGAGAACAGTATGGAGTTTTCTTAAAAAACTAAAAATGGATCTCCCATTTGACCCAGCAATCCCACTCTTAGGAATTTATCCTAAGAAATTACAAACACCAATCAGAAAGGATTTATGCATCCCTATGTTCATAGCAGCACAATTTACAATGGCCACAATTTGTAAACAGCCTAGGTGCCCGTCAGCAGATGAGTGGATCAGAAAACTGTGGTACCTCTACACAATGGAATTCTATGCTGCCATAAAGAAGAAGGAATTCTTACCATTTGCAGCAACCTGGATGGAACTGAAGAGCCTTATGCTTAGTGAACTAAGCCAGTCAATGAAGGAGAAGCACCACATGCTCCCCCTCATTTGTGGATAATAAAGAACATTGTAAACTGATGAACAAAAGGATAGATACAGAGGCAGTAAAGCATCAAACAGACTGTGATATTATAGCAGGAAGATTAAGGAGAGGTGGGGTAGATAAGAGATCAATCAAAGGACATGTATCTATGCATATAAGCATAACCAATGAACATAGACACTGGGTGGTTGGGGTATGCTTGGGAGGGAGGGGGGCAATGCAGAGATATGTATACATGTAACACAATAAAAAAAAGAAAGAAAAAAAGCACATTAAAACAGATTAGTGAAACAAATAATTTAATTAGTTTTAAAATCAGATATAAAGCATAGGAAAAATTTTTATCTTAGGAATAAAGGTATTAATTCCTTTTTGAAGTGCCAGTGGAAAATATGCTTCTGAAAAGCTCTAAATGTTTCTTAACAGTTTGAGGACTGCTTTGTCTAAACTGTCAATTAAATGTGGTTGAAGCTGCATTATTGACAGACATAGAAGACTAGAAATATTTATACAAACAAGTTTAGACCCAAAACATTTTACCTCATGGACATGCAATACTTCACTCAATAGGGTCCACACTTTCAAATATATCCATGAAGAAACTTATAGTAGAAAATATAACTAATAGTATATGGGTATAAACTAGAACTAAGTGAGTGGATATGAAAATAGCTGTTAGTATAGTTCAGAGAAAGGAGGAGATTGCTTGATCTGGAGCTGGGTCAGTCAACTATTTCTCATTGCCCAAATATGGCCCATTACCTGTTTTTGTAAAGAACGTTTTATTAGACAAGAGCCACACTCATTAATTTATATATTTCCAATAGACTATTTTGTGCTAGAAGGGCAGAGCTAAGTAATCACAACAGATACTTGTTTAGGTGTACAAAACCTGTAATATTTACTATTTGGCTCTTTCCAGATTAAATTTGCTGACTACTAGTCTGTAATCATTGCAGAAGGTTTTATGGGGGTATCAGAAGAGCTGACAGGGCCTAGATTAGCGGTTCTCAACCTGTGGTTCGCGACCCCTTTGGGGTTCGAACAACACTTTCACAGAGGTCGCCTAAGACCATTGGAAAACACAGATATGATTCATAACCGTTGCAAAATTACAGTTATAAAGCAGCAACAAAAATAATTTTATGGTTGGGGGTCACCACAACATGAGGAACTGTATTAAAGCGTTGCGGCATTAGAAAGGTTGAGAATCACTGGCCTAGATGATAGGGAAGAGTATATAAAGGGTTGGAAACCCTTCTGAAATTCCAGGCAGAGAAACTAGAAAGAGCATAGGCATATTCATAAAATATGTTTGAAAATAGCCAAGGGATAGTAAAAGTATGGCTTGGCTCACATGGATGACTGATGCTGGGAACTAAAGGGATGTAAATTTGAAAAGCTGACACAGTTTGAGGGCCAATTACTCCAGAAAAATTAATTTGAATTTTTTTCTAAAAAACTTTTTTGGTATTCCACTGATAGTATAACCCAGTGGTCGGCAAACTCATTAGTCAGCAAAGCCAAATATCAACAGTACAATGATTGAAATTTCTTTTGAGAGCCAAATTTTTTAAACT
This sequence comes from Lasiurus cinereus, assembly GCA_011751065.1. Classification (NCBI taxonomy): domain Eukaryota; kingdom Metazoa; phylum Chordata; class Mammalia; order Chiroptera; family Vespertilionidae; genus Lasiurus; species Lasiurus cinereus. Next base: position 5,199,918 of record JAAGEH010002534.1, read on the forward strand.
TAAAACTTCTTCTAATACCACTTCTTCAAAATAGACTCACACAGGCTGTGGTATTTTATGGAAGAGCCACACTCAAGGGGCCAAAGAGCCACATGTGGCTCACGAGCCACGGTTTGCTGACCACTGGTATAATCCAAATAAATCCCAGTGCCCTCTTAGCCCAGTTCTGAAGAGACCCATATTCAAATAGGACAAATTCAGAAGCTACATTAATTAATTACTTAATTAAAAAATTCTATATTTTAAAAATTGTTCTAAGAACATTTGCAAAGAAATCAGCACTTCTAAAAATGATCTTTCCTTCCATGTTGTATTTTCTTATCTTCCATCCTTTCTATCCTTAAACTTTTATCTTCTATTTCTCTACCCAACTCACATATACTTCGTATTTTCTCACCCTGTCCCCTGCTTTCTTCCTTCAGTTTTCTTTGCCCCTCCTCCATCAATCCATCAATTCTGCTTTAAGCAATCTTGGGAACCCTAAAAAAGATTAGAATCTTTTGTAGCATGGATGTGTAACCTTTTTTGTGCCACTGAATTGGTTGATAGTCTGCTGACGCCTATGGACCATGTATCAGGAAACTGGTTTTAAATGCCTTAAATAATATATATGAGAGTACAAAGGAAGGCAAATACATTAAAATATAGTAAATAAATGTTTTTTAAATTATGTAATAGTTATATATGTTATTTATCTACACATTAAATGAAAAGACCTAGTGACACCCTGGCTGGTGTGGCTCAGGTGGTTGGAGCATCATCTCATACACCAAAAGGTTGCCAGTTCAATTCTGGTCAAGGCACATACCCAGGTTGCAGGTTTGATTATCAGAAGGACAAAAGGCAACTAATTGATGTTCATCTCTGTCTCTCCCGCCCCCTACTTTCTCTCTCTAAAAAAAATCAATAAAAACATATTTTAAAAAAAACATCTAGTGATAAAAATAATAGTGTTGTAATTATACAGTAGTGATTAGTATATATGCTATTTTGAGATATCTGAAACAATTAAAACCCTATATAATAAAAGCCCAATGTGCAAATTGACCAAACCATGGAACGATTGGTCACTATGACACGCACTGACCACTAGATTGAAAACACTCAATGCAGGAGTTGCCCCCAATTGGCATGCTCCAGGCCAGCCAAGGTGGGTGCCAGCGGGGTTCCCTGATTACCCCACTGGTCACCCCACAGATCAGTCCTAATCTCTGGCCAGGCCTAGGGACCCTACCTGTGCACAAATTTCATACACTGAGCCCCCAGTATGATATATAAATATCTCTGATTTCTATTGCCAAAAAGAACCAGATGCTATTAATATTACTGTGGTTTGACTACTTACATTCATAATTGGAAATGTTCGATTTGAATTAAAAGTTAGTGAAAACAATGGTGGTGATATAACTATCCTAATTATACAAGCTCTTGAAACCTAATTTCAAAAATTCTTTCTTAGAAGATGAAAGAGAAGGAACTAAACGGCAAAGACAAAAATCTCTTTAGTAGATAGGAGAGATGGAGGAAAGCTAGGAACTCCCACATGGAAATAATTTTTGTACCACTAAAATTATTGAGTAAGGAGATAAATTATAACAGTAGAGCTTTATAAATATTAATTTGACAGTATTCAAAATATATTTGAGGAAAAGAGATGTAAATAAACTACTCAGAAAGGTTTTATAATAGCTAATGCATGAGGTGAACTACATTGGTTATATTATATTTGGGACTTTAAAAAGAGATACTACTTGAATTTAGAAAGTATTTCGCTTATTTAGCTGCCACACTTAAATCAGAAGTATGATGACAAGTAAACAAGTGTTTCCAAAAGACTACTGAATATTTTGTTTAACAAAATATTTTCCCCCTCAAGCTCTGCAAGACTTATTTACATACACTCACTCAGAAACATGCCCACTTAGAGAAAGTTAAAGTTGTTAGAAACTTGGCGCACTGAAATTATGCAACAGAAATTTGCTAGAAAATTCTCCCAAAATATAGGCATTTTGAACAATGATTATCTATTTGTCAGAGAATAAAATTAGAGTTGAAATTTAAATTCCCATCTTCCACTTGCTAACTATGTAATCTTTGATGAATTTTTTAAATATCATGTTTTTTCATCTTTAAAATGAGAACAGTACTAATGATTCTCCCCCCAAAGGATTATGATGAGAATAATTACTCTATATATCCAAAAGCACTAATCATGGTATTAGATATTGTACTCAATATGTGTTGATTGCATTTCAAAATAAGAGTGTACTAGATTCACAAATTAAGATACTAGTCATTTAAAGTCATCTTCAAATGAAAGGTCTCTTATGTTCCCCCCTTTCTTCTTGGCTAAATCATGTGTTTGTTGTCCTAGAAAGAAAGCTATAATTTGGCTCTCCACAAAATTTCCTTGGTCCTGAGGCTGTAACACTTTGCATTCAGAGTATTAGAAAGTTGAGTGTCTAAATAGGGTACTTTGAAAGAATTTTGATTACATTGTATACTCCCATCTTATTGCCTTGGTACAAAATAATTATACTATTTGGAACACAAGGTCTCCATGCACCAGCCCAGATTTCTGAAGTTGGGCAAATAGAGTTTGATGTTATGAAATGTGTTTTCACCTTGTTCTGTTGATATCAAAAGCATTGGTTACAATAAGAAATTCAGGCCCATGCCATAGCTAGTAATGTAGCACATAAGGGAAGTACCTAAACTCTACCAAATCCAACTAGAGAAGACTGCATTTTATGTTTTAAAAAATAGTAGCATTTATTCTTGCTTTCTTGGAAAGAAAAGTTGGTATTCTTTTAGTGGGTGTAAAGAAAGGATGCACAAATCAAGACTCTTTCCAGTGAAAATGTATTTTAACAAAATAATCCTTTTTAAAGCTATATCTGCATTTTGTCCCAAGAGAAAATGTTGGCCATGCTCCTTTGATTACCTTGGAACATTTTTTTTGAATTGATCATCTATTCTTGTTGGTCTCTCTGTACTTTTTTTCAGTGTGGCTGAGTGTCTTTATACCTTCCAGATTTTGTAGGCCACCATCAGCTTCCTATCCATCACTCCAATTGCACAAGACAGGACCATAAAATTGAAAATGTAAGCCAAGATGAAAGAAAAATTGTGTTGGCCCTCTCCCGGATATTAGGTTTCTATTCTAGCCCTTTACTGTGTTTGCCTGAAAGGCCTCCAAGCCAAAGCCAATCATTATGTGACCCTTTTCTTACTAAAACCATATCCAATTCTGTTTTCTGATTTTACCTACTTTCATGCCTCTATGTTTACTGGAGTAGATTTTCTTTAAAGATTGCTCTTGATGAAGACCTCATGATCAAAGGTTTATCATTTTCTGCATCTTCTGTCAGCTTGCATTTTGAGAGAATCCTCATGTTCTGTCTGTAGCCCACACACTGATAAACAACATTTTTTCTTCTCCCTGAAGTTTGCATAATTGCAAGATCTGTGGGTAGGAGTTACTATTCGAAAGCACAAAGGTGACAAATTCAAATTCATGTTGAGTCCAGGTAGTTACAATTATAATGTTATGTGACTGGTGGTAAGAGAACAGAGTGTCTGTGAACTGACTTCTGCCCATGAAATTAATTAAACACTGTGCTATGCAAACAACACTTGCTAATAAGCCAAATTCTACTAGAGAGCACACCAGCTTCTTGATCCATACCTGACCAAACTGCTCTCTCCTGCTCATTTAACCTTCTTAAACAACAAAGTACTAATATTACATGATGGCTAAGAAAGCCCTTTCTGCCTTTCACACCAAGAATCCAATCTAAGGAAGGTTTATGCAGTATTTTTTCTGAAGCCCATCTCAACATAACTATGTTGATTTCAAAGAAACAATTGTAGTAAAGATGTTATCAGCTTGCGTTTGAGTCCACCACAGAAACCTTCTAACCAATGTCTCTACCTTCATCAATCTATGCTGCACACAACCACAAACATCATCTTCCTTAAGTGTATTGTGATAATATTGCTTCTCTGCCTAAAAACCTACAGGGGATTCCAATTATTCCTTATGCTCATTCAAACCCTTAATGATGAGAAAGCTTCACACACCTGCTTTCAATCAGGCATCCCCATTACTTTTTTCATTTGAACTCGTCTTTTGTGTCAAGCAAATTTACTTATTGCCTCAGCTGCAAAGTCCAGTTGCTGAATTTCAGCACACATTCGCCTTTCTCTATTCTCCCAGGAATGTCTTTCCCATTTCCTTTTCATAAAACCATGCCCCTGGCTCCTTCAAAACATCATTCAAATCATGAGATCTCAAAGAAGAAATTACAGACAAACCTCGAAGATTTTGGTTAGTCATGCAAGCGTTATCTCAGCATTTCTGGACATATGGTTATTTTTCATTTTATGATTGTGCACATAATTACAAGGATTTTACAACCACATATGCAGAAATTTGAGTCAGATTGAGTTTAGAAGAGTGTTTATATCTTTACTCCTTACTAGCTGTGTAGTCTTAGGCTGCTTATCCAACTTCTCTGATCTTTTATTTTTGTTATCAGTAGAATAAGAAAAGCATTATAAAATGCATTCATTCATTCAATAAATATTTATTGAATATATACTCCATGAAAAGACCCGTTATCAGGTCTTTAGTGAAGGTTAGAGGAGTAGGAGAGAGCAGCTTGATCAGTTATGGATGATGAAGTTGGTGTGTTGAATAGGAGAACAAGGGTGTAATAATACAGCATTCAAAAGAAAGGAAAAACACCTCATGGATCTTGTGGTTCAGTGAATTGTAGGAAGTATAAATGTGATAACATATATTAACACAGACTTTCTCACATAGCAAGCACTAAATAATGTCAGCTACTAACAATATTTTAAGCTAAAATTGGGTAATAACTTGAGGAAATCAGGAAATACTTCATTGAGAAAATAGAATGCAGTTTTAGGATTACCTCTGTAAACATTTTGCAAGAATTGAACTGGATTTGCACTTAAAGAATTATCATAACTTCAGACTGTGAATAACACTTAGTAAATGGTAGTCATTTGTATAGTTGCTGCTATTGTCATAAATAAAAATGTTCAAAATGTTCCCGTCCCTAGTTTGGCATAAGCGTTTTGTTTTCCTACTCACAGATTTTGTTGTTGCAATTGCCTTTTGCTCCTCAGAAAGGGAGATGTCATACATCTAGGTTACCAGCCTTTCTACGCCAGCAATCTTGGTAGCTGCTCCCATCCTTTAGCAACTTTTAAACCTAATCAGGTAATGAGGAAATTGTAAATAGTCCCTTTAAAATGCCAGTGATTATGTATCTATGGCAAAATTCACCTTTCCTAAACCAAAATTGGCAGAATTTCTTGAGCCAAATACTGTATGCCCAGAATCAGAGAATGAGCAGGATCAGGGAAATTAGTTTTAGAGATTCCAGAAACACTATTTATTGGCAATTCTACCTAAATCTATTCTGTTTAAATCTGAGTCATGAGGGAATCTTGATATCAAGTAAGTACTTCCTTGGAGATGAAGGTAAACAACCTTGGCTTTGGACTATATAGTAAATTAAAAGTCAAATTGTTTACAGATAAGGAGCCTGAAGGCAAGGGTGGGATAAGTGACTAATACATCTCTGTTGGAGGGAAAAGGCCCTTTATAGCTTTTTGGCCAAACACCAATGGGTTCCATCAAAGAGAAGAGAAACTGTGAGTTGAAAACAAAACTGCCTTAATATAATCTGAACAAATATTAAACATTGTGTGTTTTTTAAAAAAAGAAACACCTCTTCCAAATTATTCTAAGAGGCCCTATATCACCTAAATCATTCCCTCTCTGACTCACTTGATTCAGTTTTCACTTGCACAATGAAAAAAAAAAAAGCCGAATATATTCTCTCATTCACTTCTCACAAAAAGTCTCTTTTTTTATTAATGAAGGAAAATAAAGTTCTGGAAAATTAAAACTATTTCTTAAGAATACCTTGCTAGCAAGTTGGTAAAGTCATAATGCAAACCGTGATCTGCTAAATAGAAATAATGTACATAAGTATTTTTCAAATTCTAACATAATAATCCCCTGGGGATCTTGTAAAAATTCAGGTTCTTATTCAGTATATTTGAAGTGGAGCATGATATTCTCTATTTCTTCCAAGCTCCCAGGTAATATCAAAGGGCCTGTGCTTTATTCTTGTTGCTCATTAGGAACACATTAACTACTGTGGTGTGGGGACTGGTTCACAAGTAGGAGTGAGGGGACTTCTCCATTGCCACCAACTCGCTGGAATTCTAAGGCTCTGTGCTCCTTGGCTTGAGGTTAAGAGTGTCTTAGGAGTATGTCTTATGCATCTACATGTGATAAGTCAGATGGAGATAGACTTGAGATTCTAATGGCTTTGACCTGTGTTGGATGTCACAGTCAAAGATGCTGATTGCTGATAAAGGGAAGAGTAGAGCAAGGGGGAAGATAATTTGCACTAGAGTCTTGGATGTGGTGATGAGTAGCATTTACTCAGAAGACATTTGAAGTCTATAAATGGTGATTCAGCTCACACACAACTTCTGGATGCTTCTTCCTGCCCAAGTGGCCCCTTCAGGTCCAGTGATACTCTATGTCCTTGCTATTGTAAACACATAGCTTTGGTATTGCCTGGGGGCTTGGAAGAAATAGAGAATATCATGCTCCACTTCAAATCTACTGAATAAGAACCTGAATTTTTACAAGATCCCCAGGGGATTATTATGTTAGAATTTGAAAAGTACTTATGTACATTATTTCTATACCTGGCTTGAGACAAAAGAAATCTTTGAGGCTATCCGTGGTCTTATCTGCCTCAACTTCTCACAATCAGTCTTTCTAAGTGCCTCCCTGAGAATCTGCCTAGTAGACAGAACCCAAGGTTTCTTTCCTTGAGAACCATCAACTCCTCTATTCTTATTACCTGCCTCCTGTCTCCCCTTCCCAATACCAGGAAATTTTTCTAACGTGGGTGGGACCATATCTATTTTTTACTATCTTTTTTTAGGTCCACTCCAAGGGCTCAAGTGATTTTGGAGCAGAGGAGCCTGGGAGTGATATAGAACCCAGGTGTGGCTGCCTGCTATTGGAAAGCCAAAAATCTAATGTCAAGAGTTGGTGAAGGAGAGCAGGTTTTATTCAAGAGCTGGCAGCCTGAGAAGATGGCAAACCAAAGACCATATTAACAACTGGAGGTGTGTCAGGATTTTATATGAAGGGAGAAGGAAGAAAATAAACAGAACAAAATAATCTAAAGCGGCGGGGGGTTTGAGAGTTCTCTGTGGAGGGGACTACATACAAGTCAGTACAGTCTATTCAGATAACTGGTTGAAGGTCAACCAATCTGCTGGAGCCAGAAGGTCTGGAGGTGGGAGTCTGCTTTTACTGAAGTTAGTTCCTAGAATTTTTAAGCAAACATGCTGTTTATCTGTAATTGCATATTAGTTAACAGGTCATCATTTACAGAAACAATGCTAAAAGAATGGTGAGGTGGGTTACAAGAGGAATCTACTTCTTATTTCTTCCTTGCCTCAACCTGAGCTGAGGCAATTAAATAGAACCAACTCTGCTGGAATTAGGAAAAAAAAGGAAGGAGCAAATAGAGAAGTGGGTGAGCAAGATATATATATATATATATATATATATATATAGATAGATATATAGATAGATATAGATATAGATATAGATATATAGATAGATATATAGATATATATAGATATATATTGATCAAAAAAGTATTCTATCACATTTATATATGATTCATTTGTTTGAAGTATATACTCAATGAACATATCATTGTTGTTCATAAATATCTGGAAAGTAAGGCCTGTATTGCTTTCTACCCTGTATTCACATAGATATTAGCAATATTTTTGGATAATTATGATTGACTTAACACATATCTGGCTTTGAGATTGCTCAGCTGGAATGTGAGCTTATTTCTATAAACTCTGAGTATATGTGGGGACATCCAGCCTAATGGCAATGTGAATTCTGAAAGCCAGCTCTGCCATTTCTAGCTGAGTGGTTCTGGATGCTTCCTAATTGCTCTATTTGTCTTCTGAATGAATAAGGGAACATATTAATAACCTTATCCCTACCTCAGGGAGTTTTTAAAGGACTAAATGAAAATACCTATGTAAATATTAATACATTATGTTATACGCCTAATAAATACATTATATGGTATGCCTAATAAGGTTGTGCTTCTCTTATTATTTCAGAATTAATATCCATGAAATGTCAATATTTTTCCATGACAACTGGAAAATTACAAAGGATTTGAATCTAGATTCCTGGTGTTAAAATTATATAAACATTTTAGTTGGAACCAATATCATCCTACTACTAGTAGTATACTTATTAAGCATTCTGTGCCACATTCTTATACATTATCATATATAATCCCCACAACTTTTGTGAGACAGTTTCTATTCTTATCTTACTCTTTCACCTAATCTCCGAATCTATTTCCTCTGTTCTTGGGCACATAGCTAGAGACTGGATGGGCAGCCACCCTCTTATGTAAGTGTGACTATGTAACTGTGGTTAGAGATGATGGTACTGCTAGTCTTGGCCTCCTAAAACCCATGTGGCATTCCCTGTACTATTTCCTATTCTGTGTTAAAAATTATATGTTAAAGATGAAGGAGCTATAAGATGGAAGGAGCCTGGGTTCTTCAATGCCTCTTAGAGGAAAGCTAATAGCAGATCAGGAAAAAAAAATTCATGTGAGTGAGAAATAAACCCCCTATGTTGTTCCTGGTTTGTATTTATTACAACAGCTAATATGACCTTAATTCACTTAGGAGGTGAAGTAGTTTACCTATGGGCATAACTTATAATTGGGAACCAGGAATTCTAGGTCAGTTGAATCCCAAAGACTGTGTTCTTGTTCATTAGACTATACTGGCATCAAGCTTCACCTGAAAGCCAGAGTAGTTTGGTTTTAGCTGCCTGGAAAATTATGACAAATAGTAAACCCTAGAAGAAGACAAATCTAAAATATATAAACACCTGAATTGGGTTGTTTTCAGAAGCCAGGGCATGAATCAGCTAGTTTGTGAGGTCTGGGAATTAACCACAGCTCTCATCAGATGGTTTCAGGCAATGCCAATTTATTAGGTAGACAATTTTGCTTTAAAAACCTGTCATTGACTTTCTGCAATCTGTTGTCAGTTTTACTTCTTTCCCTATGGGGTAGAGAGAAATGATTTGTGTGTTTGGAGACTCTAAATAGATTGGTAATGGTCTTATAAACTCTCCATGGAGCTCTCACACCTCTAACTGAGAATCAGACTTGAGATTGGTCAGTGCCCACAGAATATTCTCAAAATGTGCACTCATGATGGCAATTGTTTGCTTGGAAAACTCACAAGGACTTCTCCCTACCAGCCTTAAAGAATAGGGCAGTCAGAACTCCACTTGAAGGAACAAAAGCTTTATAATCAAACCAAGAACACTCAGTAACAAAATAAATGCTTGCATGGCACATACAGATAACAAAACGCTTCCAAGTGTATGGTTTCAGTGTCAATAGGCACTGAGACAATCTCATATTATCAATGGAATTCTTAAGAATCCATGAAGTTAAGTGTCTTGCCAAAAGCACAATAAAGTACAAACATAAACCTCCTACCTCCAAACCCATCACAAAACTATTCCAGCTTTCTGTATCGAAATTCTCAAAAGTTCTAATAAGCTCACAGCAATAAAAATCAAAGGGGCTGATTCTCACACTCTTTCCATTGATGGAAGCTGACCTATACAAAAAATAATATGACCTATGAGTCAGGGTCTGTCAGACTCAGACCCTTCAGATCTGCCAGAAGCTGCTGCTTTGTCTTGACAGGTCTGTGGCTCATGTAGCATTAGATGTATCTTGTATAATTTATTTTCTTTCTTCTACTCAGGCCTTGGAATGGCAAAGCCAAGTGAAATAACCTTGGCAGAAGGCCAGGTGGTTTTCTCTGCTCTACTTCCTTCCTCAGGGCATATCCCCAAAATATTTACACATGCAAAGATGAGCATCAGGTTTGTTCTTTTCCAAAGGTACATAACCACAGTTCCATCTCCTCAACACTAAACTGTGAATCTGTGTTGTCAGTTTTACTGACAACAGACATGGTCAAAAAAATGTAAAGATGGGCTAAAAATACCTCAGCCAAATTCAGAGCTTCTGTCAGAGTCTTAGCACAGTGGTGACAGCATGGTTAAGATAGGGCCAACATTATATGCAACAAGTCACCTCCAGATGAGTTAACTGTCCCATTTGAACATAAGCACTGTGGAGGAAAGGGATATGTTAATGTAAGGCTTTACTCTTTTACACATAACATAAAATCCCAAATGGAGATTTACCATCTTATGAAAAATTGTGCAAAGATAACTTTTGAAGAGAAAAAAGTATTGCTCAGATTTGGAGATGAGGATGTCTCATGAATAAAATATAATCAGACTTCATTAGTTTTAAAAAGTAAAAAAATATTGTTCAGCTCACTTCTGTGTTCTTCCCACTCCTCATGAACTATTGGAAAGAGTAGGTGCTCTAGAGTGAGGAAGACCTAAAGTTTAAATCCCTCTGTCCTCTTCAAACTGGTTATGTGGGAATGACTGTATTTATTAAATCCTATGTCTCAGTTTCTATATGTGTAATTTTGGTGGTAATGCTTATTTTTCTGGACTGTTTTAAAAATTAAATGAAGTGTTACAAACACACACAGAGTGGATGGAATAGTGCCTACTACAGAATAGGTGTTCAATAAATATTGGTTTCCCTTTCACTCTGCACTATAGAGGGTTCAATAAAAAGAATGGGTAGAATAAAGAAAAATAAATAAATACTAGAATGTAGGATAGAAGGGCATTGTGAAATCTGGCCAGAAGTTGGTCAAAACATTGATGAGAAAAGTTCCTGTTCTTCAACCTTTTTCAGATGAAAAACGAAAACATTGGAATTCATGACATTTTTCATTGTTCAAATTCTATGGACCCATTGTTAGTGACTTCAAATTACAAGGCAGGAAAAGAACAGGTGGTTATAAACAAGTGATAATTACCTTGATCCAAATAGGTGTTCATGTTGCTTTGAAAGATTAATAGATATATAATACCAATATTTATATCATAAAACATTGATAATAGAAACACTCAAAACCAGTGCAGTAGAAATAAAATCCTTACTTCAACTGTTGTTGCTAAGGAAAACCCATCTGGGTTGGCTATTTTGATTACACACCAAAGTGTGGTCCAGGCAGGGTCTGTGAGGGCTAACATACCCAGAGGAAGCAGATGTGCTCTGCATACTTAATTAGGAAACTAGAGATGCCTGGGATATTTCTGAAAAAGAAAAAGGAGAAAAGGCAGAGAACCTACAAAGAGAAGAGAGGCAGGAGATACATGGTATTGTCTGTGAAGAACATAATTGTCAAAGAAAAATGTCTAGTGGTGATGTTGGCTGATGGATTTATAAGATCTGGGTTGTCTGACACAACCACAGTGATTGGAGTGCATGATAATCCTTCATTGCCTGCAGCCTTTAGAAATTGTCTTGCCCACTGCCTTCAGAGAGTGAGTGCTATGTAGAGATAGCTAAAAGAGCACAGAGCTCCATTTTACAACTAGATTCCCAATATACAAATAGTCAGAAAGATGCTAGTTGAGCTAGTATGAGTTAGGAACCTGTTTTGGAGTACCCAATACCACTCTGAGATTCAGTATTTTACTAGAGGGGCCCATGGAGTCTCCATTATCCAAATCATCAGATGCCTGTCAAGGGCCAACCTTATAAGCTGACTTTTCTAATAACAGCAGTCTCAGGCCAGCTATGCTAACTCTTTTCTGTACAGAGCTCAAGAGACTATTTATCATATTTCCAGAGAAATATGACCCTGGAATCCCTTAGGACTCGAGATGCCAAGTGTCGGATATTTGGGTTAAACTAGCTTTTCATAGCACTTTATAGTATAACTAGAGGCCGGTTCATGAAATTCATGCACAGGGGGCGGGTCCCTCAGCCCGGCCTGCACCCTCTCTAATATGGAACCCCTTTGGGAGATGTCTGACTGTATCTCGCAATCAGGGACTGCTGGTTCCTAACCACTCACTAGCCTACCTGTCTGATTGCCCCTAACCACTTCTGCCTGCCTGATTGCCTCTAACCACCTCTGCCTACCTGTCTAATCGCCCCTAACTGCTCCCATGCTGGCCTGATTGCCCCTAACCACCTATGCCTCACCCTCACCTGCACTCCTCCAGCCAGTCACAGGCACCCAGAACCCAGGCTTTCCTCCCTCTGGTTAGCCACAAGCACCCAGAACCTGGGCCAGCTTCACCCGGGCTGGCCACAGCTGCAGAGGACAGTGGACGGGTGGCTTCACCTGGTCACAGCCACAGGCACCCGGGACCACAGGGCAGGTGGCTTGTCTCTCTCCAAGGCCGCAGGCCCAGGTGCTGGTACTTGGGACTGTGGGGCACATGGCTTGTCCTTCTCCTGGGCCACAGGTTCAGGAGAAGCTGCGGGCACCTGGAACCATGGAGAGGGTAGCCTGTCCCTCTCCTAGGCTGCAGCCTGGCTGGTCCCTATTCCTCTCCGGTGAGCTCATTTGTGTCTGGCTGATTCCCATTCCACTCTCCCCAGTGTTAAGTGTCTGAGCTATTACAGGTTGATGGTATGAGGACATGATGACCATTTACATATTAGCTCTTTATTATATAAGATCATATGCATTTTCATTTATCTTACAACAATGCTGAGGAATAAGCATTCTTAGTTCACAGATAGGAGACCTGGTCCCATCAAGATTTAGTAACTTTCTTCCGACCTTCCATGCAGGGTGTTATGGAACTGCACTTCAAACCCAACCTCTGGACTCCAAATTCAGCACTTTCTGCTAAATTCACCACTCCACCACTATTTCTCAGCTAGTGACTTAAATTTCAGTGCTCACCTCTAACCCCCTCCTCCAGGAGCTTTCTATTTTCACACTGCCTAAATCCAATAATGAACTGTGGCAGATCCTATTTCTTAAAAATGGCCACCAGGATACTGCCAGTCTCACTTGCCTTTCCAAATTCTTGCCACTTGCCCATGGGGATGTGAAGTCCATTTCCCCAACTCTCAAACCTGTGTCAGCCTTTATGACCACCTCAACAGACAGAAATAATGTTTAACCAATATCTGGGCATCTTATGGCTGCTGAGGCTGAGTAGTAAGGAGCTACACAGTTTCCCCCTAAAGTGCTTTCTTTCTCTTTTTCCCCGCCCTACTGGTAGCCACAAGCTACAAGTAAGATGTGCAGCTACCCTGAGTCAACCATGCTGGAAAAATTCCATGGAAAGAACACAGAAAGATAGCTAAGCTGGGAGCCCCAGCTGCTCCAGCCCCCAGCTGTTTGAGGCTCCAAGCCCAGGCACCTGAAATGCAAGTGAATGAAGATGATTCTCGCCGGCAGCTTTTGAGCCACCCCAGCCACCCTAGCAGCTGCCCAGTGGGACACAAACAAAGTATCCCCATCTAAACCAGCCCAAATTGTAGGTTCTGAGCAAAGTAAATGTTGCTGCTTTCAGTCACTCAAATTGTCTCGGTTTTGGGATGTGGTTTGTAATGCATCAACAGATAAATGAAACAGTGATACTGATAGAACAACAGGTACAGAGAAAGTGGGCATTTAGATACATTTTTGAAAGAACAAATGTAAGCCAGTATACATAAGCATACACAGCTGTGAATATATTTTATATATACATGGCCACTAATCTTTTCAAGCTAAAATGCTTCTACTGTAGTGAACATTAATGCCAATCAGCCGCATAAGTTTTTGAAAATGTATGTAAATCTTGAACTTTTGATTTTCTTAATAGGAAATAACAATATTTTTCAGACAAAAAAAATCATACTTAAGAGTCTTTTTAGCCCAGTAATGATGACCTTTTACCACAGAATTGGGCACATGACCTCATTTAAAAGTAAGCACCTCATTTAATGAGGTGCTTACTTTTTGGCAGACATTAACTCCTATATCCTTCATCTGTTATAATTTAAAGAACTAGGCTTCTGAGGAGGTAAAACAATGAGACCCTTTGGAAAGTGGAGTCTGAAACCTGTGGGCTGGGAAGTTCTAGAAAAACACCTTTTGGTGGGCAGGTACTATGACAGGATTTGCAGCCAGCACCTGGGGAGAAGAAAATCCCCTGACATCTAAGCCAGCAGTAACCATGGTGTGTGTGTGTGTATGTGTATGTGTGTGTGTGTGTGTGTGTGTGTGTGTGTGTGTGTGGTGGGAGAAGGAGGTGTGGATGCAGGGTGGGGGGGGGCGTTTGGGGAAGGCATGAACTTGAGGGAAAATGGAAAGTAAGATGCCAATGAGCTGAGAGACTAGGGGGACTAGATATTCGGTATTATGGGAGAGAAAGTAGAATAGGGCCATTCTACACACCTGATGAAGAGCAGAGCTACTTCCTCTCCAAAGTACATCTCAGAAAAACAACAACACTGCCAGAACTTAGAAACAGATTCCTACTACTCAGCCATACAACATAGAAGGCAGTTACATAGTGGCTCCAAAACCCAGCCATGTTCTCATCTACTGCATATATACAACTAAGCTACACCTGGGGAACAGAGGAAGAATTAATTTTGTTCCATATTCCCATGAGACTGACCTTGCTATTACTCAAGACAAGCCCAGAAGCATACACTGGCAGGGTCATGGCCAAAGGTCCTCTCCAGCTCTGGCCAGAGAGCCTGATGTGAATAGAGGGAGCCTGCAGGAGGGACCTCTTATTATGCCTCATTTCTCTGCACTTCACCCAAGTGGTTTTTCTTTTTTAATTAAAATTTAAACTTTTACAGAAACTTTCTTATTGGCAAAATTCAGGGTCAGACCTGAAACTGTGAATGCAATAGGAAAATGTAAGTTAGAATGAAAAAGGGAATTTTAATTTTAACAATAACTGTTTTTGCATTCCTTCTGCCCCCACCACTCTCAGCCCTCGCCTCCCACGGTATCTTGTAGCCTTCAAGGACTTACAGTGTTTATATACAAAAACAATCTTTTTGGTTTTTAGGAAGAGTTGTGAAAAGGATGCCTCATGCAATTTTGTTAGTCTGAGCTTTTAAAGACATTGTAATGTTTCTTTTCATAGGCTTTTGTGATATACAGAAATTCAAGGTAGACGTAATGTTCCCTCCATCCACCCTGCATAATAATGCCCCTGCCTTGAGCATGTGCTGAACCTAGGAACATGATGGATCGCCACTCCAATGATTAGGTTGCATTATACCAAGACTCCGTTATAACAGGCTAGAGAGATTCTCCTGCTGCTTTGACTATATACACTATCATGTTTTTGAGAAAGTCATATGGCGAGGACCTAAGGGTAACTCAGAAATGGAGAGCAATCCCTGGCCAGCAAGTAGCATGAAAATAGGAACCTCAGTCTACAGCCATAAGAATAGAAATTAAGCAAACAAAGAACCTGAGCAAGCTTGGAATGACCCTGGACTCCAGATGGGAGCCCAGACCCACAGGCATCTTGATGTTAGCCTAGTGAGATCCTGACTATAGGACCCCCCCATCTATGTAGTGACAAATATTCTACAGAATGTGTGAGATTATAAATGGGTATTTTCAGGTCATTAAGTTGGTGGTTATTCATTATACATCAATAAAATATCGATGCATTTCTCTCCCTGCCCCTGCTAAGTCTTGTTTTCAAAATGGTATCACATATCTCTTACTACCATGTGCCTATATTTTAGTATTACTATTTTTAAAACTACAGAATTTTTAGAGGTTTGACACTGTCTTTGAATTTATCTTTTTTTAATACACTCTGTGCTAGATATCTATAACCTAATTTAGTATGTTTTCAGCTTCTCCCTATTTTTCCTTTGTGTGCCCATGAGAAGAAAATCAAGAACAAGAATGCTATTTATTTTACTCAGGGAAGTGAAAAGTGATGTTGATGCTAACCAAGGGTGGACACCCTTCCTGCCCCATTTCCTGTGCCCTGTAGTCCTCCATTACACATACTCATTTCCCTTTCTTACTTCATAGCTGTCTGTGGCTGCAAGGATACCCAAGAACACTATTGTTTCTTGCCCTAGAAGTATTGCTGGGAGGAACCCATCTATCTCTACCTCTGTCTTAGCTTCAGGACCTGTGTTATTTTAATTGCCAGCAGAAATCAAAGTGGTAATGAAGGCAGCTCTTGGTTAAATTTCCATGAGTGGGAAACATCTAATTTTGCTGCCAGTTGCATACTGGTGATATAAAAAAAAATCAGCATGGGAGACAAAAAGTGAAAGTGACCAAAAATTAAAAATTATTTATGATAAGCAATGAAAATATTTATCCATTTCTCTACCTCTCTATTTTAATTTGACATATTTTCCTAGGACACCATGAAACATGACCTAATTTGGAGAAAGGGTCTTTGCAGTGGTGAGCAAGTTAAAATGAGATTATTAAGGTGGTCTTCAATCCAACATGACTGATGTCTTTAAATGGGGAGATTTTTACATGAAGGCGGACAGGCATAGAGAGAAGACAATGTGAAAAGGGGTAGAAAGAAGGCCGTTTATAAGCCAAAGAAAGAGTCCTAGAACTGATCCTTCCATCACAGTCCCCAGAAAAACAACCCTGCTGACACCTCAATATTAGGCTTCTAGATCCAGAACTACCAGGTAATATACTTTTAATATTTAAGGCACTCATTTTGTGTCACTTTGTTAAGCAACCCTAGTAAATGAATGCAGCCCTTAATCTTTGCTCTATGTATTCTTTGTCTAATAAGTCATTGTATTATTTGACAAATTAGCACTGTCTCATTTTCACTTCTCCAAGTAGACTGTACCTTTACCCTTCTCTGTACAGGAAATTTTATTATTTCACCCTTTATGCTTTTTGTAAGCTCACTATGTTATCAGTAAGGGCTCCATGGCCCTGTGCCTGGGCCTCTTCTAGGAACAAGAATTTGAATAAAACTATAGGAAAAACTACAGATAAGAAGTACAAATTTTTATATTCTAGATCAATTGGAGAATTAATGGGCAGATAAGTCTGGATTGGTTAGAGAATTCATGTCACAAAGGGATGTTAGGAAAAATTATGCATATGTTTGGGAATTTTGGAGAAGTCTAAACTTCATCTTCCAGCTATGAGAAGTCATTGAAGAGATTTAGTTGGTGTTTTCTTGTTTGCCAGGAATGTTGTATTAGATTTAGTCTTTTAGGAAGATGCATTTCGTCATAATTTTAGAAGATAAATTAGTAAAAGAATTACAGTCATAGATCAGAAGAGAGTTTATAAGCAGTGATGACTTGAGGTTTTAAAAACTTAGACAATAATAATGCATACAGGGGGGAAAAAGGGACGAAAAGGATACTTGTGAAAACCTAATGAAAAAAGTCTACAGGACTGAAGTATAAGATTACTTTCAGTCCTTCAGCTGGAAAAGGCAAAATTGTTTCACCTGAAAGGGATAAGGAAAACCAACAAAAAATAACTAGCTTACTCTGCATAGTATAAGCTATTTCAGCAGGTCTTAATAGTGACTACCAAATTTAATAGTTACTAAGAAAACATTTTTGTTTACTAGGTATATCTTAAAATGCTCCTCTCAGGTACAACATTTAAGGATCCCAATACAAATTAGAGTGTTGAAATATTGGATTATTTTTTAAAATCATATGAAAGAATTTAACCTGAGACAGGCGGAGAATACTGAATCCTTCAGAAAGTAAAAGAATGTCATTTTTCTTTATGTCAAGAGATTAACTTAATCATGCTTATTTTATGCTAACTGAACAAATACTCCTCTAAGAAATTCTGCCATGTGAGTGTGTTCTCCATGTACACACACATTCACACACAATCAAAGAAGGTTTCTTAGACAGTATTATAAATGCCTCTTTTCTTCAGTACCTTTCAGGAGTACCATGATAATATTAAATTATCACCTAAATAATAGCCATGAACCCATTCACCTTCATTATTTCTAAAGAATCAAATTTAATATTAGCTACACTACCTTAATGTGGAAACACATGAGCAACAGTTTTACAATGAGACAACCTTTGGTGACCTTCACATATTTAAATCAATAACCTTAATATTACTAAGGATTATGTAAGTCCTTATTTATTACCTCTCTTTCACTAAGATGACAACTAAAGAAAGTGAGAAAATGCTACACAATGTCAGGGAAAATAGAGGATTTTGGAAAAAATTGAACAAATTTTATATCTGGATATCACGAAAATATTTATTTACTCATGGAAATGTAAACATTAACTTTCTGGACATAGTTTGAAAGGTGTCACTGCCTGAAGTGTGACAATGCAATGTGGATCATAAAAGCCATTCTACATGGGAGACAACCAAGATAGTGTCATAGGTAAACACCTGTACTTGCTGCTTTTCACACCACATCAAAACTCCAACTAAACGACAAAACAAATATCTTCCAGAACCACAGGAAAGCTGGTTGAGTGCAAGTTCTACAACTAGAAGGAAATAAAAAAGCTCTTTGAGACTGGCAGAAGTTGTGGAGGTACAGAAGTGCAGAGGTATGGAGGTATGCACAAACAGGCTGGCAACTGAGTGTGCTATTTTTTTCAATCGGGAGGGAGATAGAAGCTCCCAATTGCTCAAAACTCCAGTTCTGGGAGAGATTGTGGGGACCCAGACTCATATGGGGAGAAACTGAACTGTCTGGCATCAGGCTGGAACACGAGGGGATCTTTCCCTTAAAGATGCTCACAGTGATCATTGTTCCTGCAAAGGGTCTTGGAACTTCTCCAGGGCAGGGTTGACTGGCAACCATTGCTATTTGCTCTGCCCTGGTGATTCCCTGAGACCCCACCCCACTCAATTTACAACCCATTCATGCGCAATGACCTTTACATATGATTGGCCTGTCCTTTTGCAACCTAAATCCTAACAAACTGCAGCTGGGTCAGAGAGCTCCAAAGTTTCCAATAGAAGGCCCAAGGCCCTGCAGCATCAGCCTGCACTGCTTCAGAGCTAGGCCTCATCTGGATACTTCCAAACCCTAAACAAAGAGTCAAAATCTGAAGATGTCTCCATAGTTCCTGCTGGGTGGCTTCAGGCCATGGCTGACTTTGAACCTCCTTGGAAATCCAAGAGCCAGTGTACCCACTGGTCAGTATGAGGCCATACCAGATTACAACTCTTTGCATCCATAAGTAACAAACTCAAGGGGCACAGTCAGTGAGCACCAAAGCCCCACTGAAGCAAGTCCTGCCCCATCAAGGTGTCTCTAGCACAGCAGTTCTCCCATTGTAGACACAGCTGGTTCTCATAGCCAATTGGCCTGGAGGTCAATTCCTCCTAGTGATACCAACAGCAACCAAGGCTCACCTCCCATAAGACTGTGCACACAACCCACAAAGGGGTGCACTAAAGTATTGGGGAGGCTGAGCCACTGGGCCCTATAGGATACCTAGCACACAAAACTACTCTATCAACACAGGGAAGCAGCCAAAATGCAGAGACAAAAAAAAAATGTCACAAATGAATGATATGGAGGAAAGCAAATGACTGGATATAGAGTTTAAAAACATGGTTATAAGATTACTCAAGAATCTTTTAGAAACCTCTGAGAAATTTAGTGAGACCCTCAAGGATATGAAAAAGGAAAAATCAGAAATTATGCATATGCTGACTGAAATAAAGAATAATATACAGAGATCCAACAGCAGACTAGAGGATCCCAAGAATAAAGTCAAAGATTTGAAATACGAAGAAGCAAAAGACACCCAACCAGAAAAGAAAAAAAAGAAAAAAGAATTCAAAAATATGAAGATAGTATAAGGAACTTCTGGGACAACTTCAAGCATACCAACATCCAAATTATGGGGATGCCAGAAGAAAAGAGAGAGCAAGATATTAAAAATCTATTTGAAGAAATAATGACAGAAAACTTCCCCCACCTGGTGAAAGAAATAGACTTACAAGTTCAGGAGGTTCACAGAACCCCAAACAAGAGGAATCCAAAGAAGACCACACCAAGACACATCATAATTAAAATGCCAAGAGCAAAAGACAAAGAGAGAATATTAAAAGCAGCAAGAGAAAAACAGTTAGTTACCTACAAGATAGTACCCATACATCTGTCAGCTGATTTCTCAACAAACTATACAGGCCAGAAGGGAGTGGCAAGAAATATTCAAAGTGATACATAGCAAGAATCTACAACCAAGATTATTACCCTACCCAGAAAAATTATCATTCAGAATTGAAGGTCATATAAAGAGCTTCACAGATAATAAGAAGCTAAAGGAGTTCATCATCACCAAACCAGTATTATACGAATTGCTGAAGGGTATACTTTAACAACAGGAAGAAGAAGAAGAAAAAGATAAAGATAAAAATGATGAACAACAAAGTGATATATATCTATCAACAAGTGAATCTAAAAATCAAGCAAATAAAGAATCTGATGAACAGAATAAACTGGTGAATATAATAGAATCAGGGGCATAGAAAGGGAGTGGACTGACAATTCTCATGGGGAAGGAGGTGTGGGGGGGTGCGGGAAGAGATTGGACAAAAATCTTATACCTATTGATGAGGACAGAGGTAAGGGCACGACGAGGTGGGGTAGGAACTGCGTGGAGGGGAGCTATGGGGAGAAAAAAAGAAACAACTGTAATAATCTGAACAATAAAGATTTATTTTTTAAAAATTCAATATAATAAAAGACTTGAGGCCCCTCCCCACAGCTGGCCCCACCATAGATTGTCCCCACTCCATTGGGACAGGTGGGCTGGACCCCACCCATGGACTTTATGCACTGGGCCTCTAGTAACATTATAATTTTCTATTATATGACATTCCTAAATCTCAGATCATTTTGGTATTATCTTCCCAGATACAAATTTCCAAGCTTTTTGTAAATGTTTTGGCTCAGCTCCATGGCCAGGTCAGTACAAACCTGAGTGCAGTCTAGAAATGAAATTCTTTTCACTTTAGGGGGGAAAAGTATGAAAAGAAAGAACCTTTGAAAAATGCTGATGAAATGTAACTTTTCCCCATAATAATTTTCTGGCATTTGTGACAAAGATCTTCTGTTACTTCCAACTTCCAGTGAATTTCATTCTTGGCTTAGTTGCAACCTAACAAACTGACAGGGGAGGAACATTAATATATCTGTGAGCGGTGAGGGAGCTGTTTTTCAAGTGAGACTGAAGCAATGAGAGTTTGGAACACCTCATACTTCAATGAAATCCAATTTTCTTTAACAGATCTTACTCAGTAGCAAGAAGGCACTCTTAATGCAATGCTTAGAGTCTAACATCTATAAAAGAGAAGAGACACTCTGCAATGATGTTTAGGAGTTTTTGTTATCTGCAAGTTTTCTTTCGTCTTGTCCCGTTCCAATGCATTCTAACCACTGAGGCAAGACCTCAGACTTCTCTTAATTTGCAGAGAATTAGCTATCAGTAGTTTTACATATTCCTTAGTTATGAATCCTCTGGGTTTTGTGGGCACATACTACCAGGTATTTGCTAGCACATCAACATTTTAGAGCAAGTGATTAAATGGTAGAGAAGGGGGATTTCAACAGGGTGATATAGTATGTAAGATTTAAAAAATGGACATTTTCTGACTGGGAGTCATTAAAAGATTCAAGAAGATTTATGATTCAACAAATATTTAATATATAGGGTGTCCCAAAATATATACACACTTTGAATGATTATAAAGTCAGTGGTTATTAATATACAGTTCACTTTCAAAATTGAGTTATCATCTATTAAAGTGTATACAAGTTTTGGAGGCCACCCCATATACTTACTATGTGTCAGGCCTTCAGATAGCTTTCTTCTTAATCAGGAAATAATCCCAGGTGATCTGGAGTAATGGAAGTTGAAGCAAATGATCCACTTTCTGGAGCCTCTTTAGTTGATTACCCACAGCTAGGTGCTACATTCATGAAGGTTCTACTGCAGGTTTTAACATGTCTGCAAATTAATTAAATCTGAATTAACTTAAGTCCATAGCTTGTTATCTGTGTTATATCTAAAACTTATTTGCCCTGATTGAAGGGCAACCTCAATTTATTTATTTGGCACTTAATCTATGCCAAATTCAATTTAACCACTTTATATAACCTCACTAAACTCCCACAATAAACCCATGAAGTAAAAATTACTAATATTCCTATTATAAGATATGAAAATTAAGACCATAGTTAGATAGTTCCTTGAATTTTAACCCATCAATAGTCTGTTCACAGATGATTTTCCTTTACCTGATATCGGACACTTTTCTACTCTACTAGTTATAGGTTTATTGGGCAAATCATCTACATCAAAAGGGAAATTATTTAAAGACATTAAAGTAAGATTACTAATGTCATTTTTTTCTAAAAAATAAAGGCTACTGAGTTATATTGAGTCTAAAGAAGTTTTGTCATAAATTTGTGAATATTTACACAATGATAGTTCAAAAACTGACCAAAAACACACCATCTTTCACTAGCAGTAATTTTGCTGCACAATACATGGTATAGTAACTATCTCTTCTCCCACCATTGGGAAACAACAACAAAAATGAATATCAGAGGGGGATACTTTCGCCTATAACTCTCCTATCCTTAAATACAGTCAGTCAGATATTTCTCCCATTAAATGGTTTTATTTGGAAACAATAAACAAATTAAATCTGATATGTGCAATCTAATGGCAAACCACACTTAAGTCAAGAGAAAAGGAGGAGTTCAAAGGGTATAATATAAACACAGAATCCACTGGAGGGAAGTGGGAACTTAAAAAGTATAGTGGCTTTTCATTGGCTGAGTTGTAATAGTCTTTGATTGGGTGAGTGGTTGCTAGAAGAGATTATCCTCCTTCTTCCTGCTAGAATAGTGGGGCTAGTGGCAGGATGGGAGTGGGGGTGGTGGAGAGGGGGATCTTCTTTTGGAGATGGAAATTATGTCTCTTCTGTTTGAGGTAATTGACAATAAGTGGTAGGACATGAGGTCCTCCACAGGCCTTCCCAACTCTAACTTAAATAAGGTTTCTCTTTATTAATCTTCATATTTCCCCCTTTTGATCAAGATTTTTTTTTTAAAGCATCACTGATTATGAGTCAGGTTTTTACAGATTCAGTGGTCTTTTGTTCCTTGATGCCAGGAAGGACCTTTCTTGGGAGTTGTGTCCCATGTCAAAAGAAAACTGCACAGATTGGAAACCTAGAGTGGTCACACTTGAGTTACAAGGAGGGATACAATGGTCACATTTGAGTAAGAAGGAGAGATATGTATTTTAGAACAGTGAATATAGCAAAGGTACGCTTAGAACAGAAAGAAGTAAACAAACACTTTGTGAAGATACAATATAGGAATAAAATCTGAAGCAATTAAATAGTGTTTTCTCAAAAGAAACCAGAAAGGGGTGTCTTATTGATAAGACAGCCTGTAGGTTGCAAATTCAGAAACTATGAATTTGGATAAGAATCCAGAGTTGGTTAATAGTCTAAATGAAAGAGACTATAAATTTTAAACCTCCTAACTGGCCTAATCTGAACATTTTGGGATTGCTGTCTTATCAAATATCATCTGTTTCCATTTCTAGAACTCTTCCTCTTTAAGTCACCATATGATCTACACATGCAGTCAAGATTACTCTATTCCTTGGAGTTTGGTGGCACAAGAGTTGGTTGGCAGTAACTGATAGTGGCCTTTCCAGGGAGAGTAAAGACATTCTCCTTTTACTAGTGTAGATCAAAAGAGGCAGGTCCAGGTCCATTGGATGCCCTGTAACTATATCAAAGGTGAAGAGTTTATGAGTTACAAAGAGGGTGGATCAGAAATTTAGAACGACCAATGGTAATGTTTCTGGCCAAGGTATTTGGATGGTCCGTACAAATTTTGCCAGTTGATTCTTAATAATTCAATTAGTACATTTGAGTATATTAGTACTTGAGGATTAAGGGTGGTTAGTGCAGTAAAAGTCTTGAAAGCTGGCCAAAGAGCACAGACTTGTTGAAGAACCTGACCAGTAAAATAGGTTCCTTAACCACTATGGAGGTTGAGAGGGGTCCCTCAGGTAGGGATAAATTTTTGCAAAAGACATTAGCCACAGAAGAAGGAGTATTTTACCTAGCGGGGAAAACTTCAGCCTATTAAGAAAGCATACAGGACATAAGTAAAACATATTTATATCTCTGAGACAGGGGAAGCTATATGAAGTCTATTTGCCAAAGACTGGTCTATTAAGCAATTTTAAACATTTGGGAAGTGTGAACTGCCTTCTCTGGGTTGTACTCTGAATAAGTGGGACAAGTGAGGTAGGCACTTCTTGCAGCCTTATCAATATTTTCCAACCAACATTGACTCAGCAATGCTTTCATTTTTTTAAATATATTTCTTTATTGATTTCAGAGAGGAAGGGAAAAGGAGAGATAGAAACATCAATGATGAGAGAGAATCATTGATTGGCTGCCTCCTGCACGCCCCCCACTGGGTATTGAGCCTGAAACCCAGTCATGTGCCCTTGGCTGAAATTGAACCCAGGACCCTTCAGTCCGCAGGCTGACACTCTATCCACTGAGCCAAACTGGCTGGGGTAGCAATGCTTTCATTTTAGACAGTGGACTAAAGGTTTAATAAATGTACAGGAGTTAAAACTGGAAATTCTAGAGACTCCAGCAGGAATGAGTTGCTATTTGTCCTGAATCAGAGCTTTCTATTTTTATGAAACCAACTAGAGGCCTGGAGCATGGAATTTCTGCACTAAGGGAAGGGATGTTCCCTCAGTCTGGCCTGTGCCCTATTGCAGTCCAGGACCCCTTAGGGGATGTCCACCTGCCAGCTTAGCCCAATCCCCAGGAGTAGGGCCAAGGTTGGCAATCGGACATCCCTCTCACAGTCTAGGGCCTCACAGTCCAGAACCCCTCACTCCTTACCATCCGCCTGCAGCAGAGACAGGAGAGGCTGCACTCGCCAGCCATGAGCCCAGCTGCTCCCTGGTAGTCAGTAAACATCATAGTGACCAGTTATCTGGTCATTTGTTATAAGGATCATTTAGGCTTTTGTTATATAGATAACTGTTGGATTTTCAAAATTGTTTTACCTTCTTTGAGGCCAATTTTTGTGCTACTCTAGCCAGTTTTTTTGAAATTATCATTTGGGAAAAAGTTCTACTTGACTTTGACTGAGGCTTGACTGCTTTTGACTTTTCTAAGGGCAGCATTCCTTGAGGGAGTGTCAGCAGTGTGATTTCCCTTAGCTTCCAGAGAGTCACATTTAGAATGCTTGGGATCTTATTAATAGCTCAAGCAGCAAGTAAAAATCCAGTAGCCAATCATTCCTGAACATACAGGCCATTTAAAATTTTTTTCTGCAAGAGAGAAATGCATGTTGGCTCCACAACATTCCAAAATCAGAAGCTACTCTGAATGCATATCTACTACTAGTACAGATGATAGAGGTTTTGACCTTAGCTAGAATGCAAGCCCATGGGAATGTATATAATTTAGCTTGTTGGCTCAAAGAATGTAGATATTACATATCCAGCTTAATATTTTCCAGTATCACATTTTCAATAAGAACCTTCATTGAACTATGAAAGGTCAGTGTTATGCAAAGGAGTTTCCTGCAGATCATTATGAGGGGTCATAAGGTGATTCATCAACATTAAGTACTCATGAGGGGCTCATTGGTAATGGAGGGGAGAAGAACTGAAGTTATTACAGCATGAAAGAATTATGTGAGGGACAGTTAACAAAATGGTTTCATAGCAGGTAGATAACTGAGTGAAAATGTTGATTGTGATGAGAATTCAGGAGGGCTTCTACTGCATGGGGTGCAAATATGGTTAAAGGGCAGGGGAAGGTGGGTGGGTGGGTGGGTGGGAAGATATCAACCAAAGAACTTGTATGCATATATGCATAACCCATGGACACAGACAAAGGCCTGGGGTTGGGCTAGAAGAGATCGATGGGAGGGAAAGAGGGACATAAATAATAATCTCAACAATTAAGATTTTTTTATAGCGAAGATGGTTATAGAGGATCCCACAATGGTTTCCCCAGTAGCCTTAACAAAAAGGGCAATGACAGTAATGGCTTTAAGGGAAGGGAGATAGCCCTATGCCACAGGGTCCAGTGGCTCGCTATGCTACTCCATGGGTCCATTCTAGTCCCATGTTTTAGAATGAGTACCTCAGGAAATGCTTTTCTTTCCATATACAAAAGGGAAGTTGATAGGATGCTCAAGGGCAGTTTAGTTCATTAAACTCTCCTTTGAGACTTTAAAGGCCATGATGACCTATAAAATTGGGTAGGGTGATCATTCTTTAGTTACTAAAAAGTTTAATAAAACATTCAGAGGTTTGGCCGTAAGAGATAAGATTTTGAATCCAGGTTCAGCAATAAGAAGCCCAAGAAGCCCAAGAAAACCTTGCTGGTGACCCCCTGATGAAACTGAAAACACCATGAAGCCTATTTGGATCAAGATGCAGTCCTTTTTCTGATATCAGATGCTCCAAATATCAAACCCGGGTTTGGGCAAACTATGATATTTTTCTTGGTAAACTCATGTTTTTTAAAGGCTAAAACCTTTAACAAATAAATGTCTTCCTATGAGAAGACATGGAAAGAAGAGCAGAGAAGTAAGTTGTCCACAAATGGCAACAAAGTAGAACCCTAGGGAATTTTCTTGTCACCCAGATCAGCCTTCAGGACTTGTGAGAAATAAAAACTTTCAGTAAAACCCTGAGGCATTACTGTCCAGGTGAACTGTTTTTGTTACCAAGTGAAAGCACAAAGGTATTGGCAAGTTTCATCACTGGGTTCCTAAACAATGGGTTGTATAAATCAATTACAGTAAGAATTTGTGTTTAGTTGGGATGGATGTTAGTAACATTTGAAGCTTAGAAACAATAGGGTGTCAAGGGCAACAATATTGTTTATTGCTGGGGAGAACTGGATGAGCCCTTACTCTTGGCCTTTGAGTTTTCCCACAAATAAAATACTCATATTACAGGAACTAGTGCAAGAGGTAGTGAGATTCTGAGTCTTGCATTCTTCTGTGATAGACTTTATACGTTGAAGGGCTTCTTTATTTATAGGGAATCTGGGAAGGGGTTTTGAGGGATCTATTGGGTTATTGATAGGAGGTGTACTGCAAATTCTGCCAATATCAGTTGAAGATTTTTGACCATAAAAACTACCTGACCCATCAGGATAGATTCAGCTACAGTGCCCTCAGAAATGGAGCAAATAAAATTGCTGAAGAGTGGTGGGATTCACTTCACTGGATACTGTCAAAATCTAGAAGTATTTTCCCCTTTCAAAAGAAAGAAATTCTGCCATAACACTTTTCTAAGTCTTGATGTAATAAATTAATAGGTGTGGAGGGACTAAGGAGAAAAGGTTGAGTATTTCTCAAAGGACTCAAACAAAAAGAGACAAGTTCAGAGGCAGTAACCTGTTGAGATTTATTAGAGATCCTCACTTTTTTTTATATCTGTTTTAGTACCCCCGAGGCAGAAGTTGCATTATAGCATGAGATTGAGCAGCACCAAAAGTATGGTTCTTGTGTCAATAAGGATACGGGGAGAGACTCATTTCCAGTATAGAGTTCTTCCTCCAAGCTAATTAAGAGGAAGGGTTGGAAATAGCCTCTGTAGTTCATTGGAGCCCTGTCATTGGGAGTTAGCAGGTCATTAGAAAGGCTGGTTAGAAGCCTGAAGACATCTGAAGCACTTACATTTATGACAATATTTTTCAATATAGTAGCATTTTGCAAAAACAGCAAAAACTAGGAGGGTTTTGGCTTCATTTAGAGACTTTCATCTGCCAGAGTTGAAAATAATTTTAGCAGTCTTCCTTTTAGGTGACTCATTGAGGGTGGGAGCAATCTGATTTGCCAAAATAAATAAATCTGGAATAGACATAATTTCCCTTTTCATCCTGATCCTTTTTGCTAAGATCTCCTGTTAGTCCATTAATTAACAGGGAGCTAAAAGCTACACAGGTGGATTCAACATTTGAAGGGAAACCAGAATTTCCTTTGAAAGCAATCTGAAATCAATTATAATAGTCATGAACAGATTCATCAGACTGCTGTGAGCAAGCCCAAAATTTTGTTCTGATCAACAGGCTCTGGGAAATTGCTTGGTGGAAGTCTCTAGTAAGCATTCTTGCATTTTGTCAAACGTTAGAGGTTTGTTTTTCTAAATCCCTTTCAAGATATTCCCATCCAGGCAAGTTTCATCCAATGTTTGACTTGATCCTCACAAACAAGCATGTGGACTAACTGACATAAATCTGAGAAACCAGGTTGATAAGTTTGAATAACAATATTAAATTCTTCAGCAAACTTGAGGGAATCTTCAGTTACTTTAAGAAACACTTTAACTATAGCTTGAAATTCATTTTTAATACAGGGAACATAAGAAACTTGGAGGTATTTTTAGGATCCTCAGAAAGCTTAACTTAAAAAGGGCAGGTTCTTAAAGGTGCAGAGGAGCAAGAAGTGGAGAGAGGTTCAGAGGAAGGAATGGATAATACCAGAGGTGGAGCTTAAAACGAAGAAGAGAGAAACAGGATGGTGCCACAGGCAGAGCCTGAGACAGGAAGGTGGGAGAGAAACATGTCATTCCTTTGCTTCAGTTAATAAAAAAAAAAAAAAAAGTTTTATTTTGCAAAGAGTTAATTTTAGATTCCTAGTAATATTAAAAACCTCAACGTTTCAGTTAAAATAAGTATTCCATATTCAGTTTTGACCATTTTAGAATTATGGTGGTCCAATTTGTTTGTAACAAAGTTATATTTGTGGAGTTTGAAAGGTTTTCAGAATGGCCATTGGTGTTCTGAATTACTTTGGGCCAAATTGGTCCATTTAGTTAGAAAAGTGTATGATGTGGAACAGTGGTTTTTAAACATGAAATCAACTGGGGTTCCCAAAGTAGTGGGGATTGGTTCTCTCAAATTATTTAGATAACTGGGATGCCATTTTTTCCAATGATGTGTTTTTTTTTTCTAGAGCAAAAGCCTCAAGTTTGCAAGTCAAATGCCAGCATATCTCCACTAAGCACTGTCCGATTTCAAAATGTCAGACCAAAAGCTGGAAAGCATAGATACAGGAGGAACAGTACAGTTCCAAAAGGAATTGGATCAAAGGCTGCACAGTACAGTTTCAGTGCGTCAGCCTTCTTCCAAATGTGTGAAACCAAAGGCTGAGTAGCACCATTCCAATAGGGCAGCCTGGTTCCAAAGGGAATCGGACCAATGACTAGTATAGTATAGTTTCGGTAGAAACAGCCTAGTCCAGAGGAAACTGAACCAAAGGCTAGCACAATTCCAGTGGAATAGCCTGATTTAAAGAAAGTCTGGCAGAAGTGCCAACCCTGTACTCACAGACAAAAGAAGGCCTTAACCAAAAAAGGAAAAAGCCTTTAAGTAGATCCCAAGGAGAGCCTGAAGATCTTCAAAACACAAAAAGAGTAGAAGTTAGGATCCACAATGAAGATTTATCTCAAACTCCAGGGTTGGAGAGGTAGCAGTGAGCTCACTTGGCTCTGTGGGTACCGCATCTGTTTGCTTACCAGCCTTGGAGTTTGGGGGAGGGGAGTCTTTACTGGATCCCCATCTTAGACAACAAGTAATGTTGACCTTAAATAAATAGACAGCTAGATATTTATCCAGCAAAATAAGCTTATTTGGGAACAACAAACAATTGTAAATCAGGACATCTGATCTAATAACAAGCCATGCTCAAATCCAGAAAACAAAGGAGAAAAATGTAGGGTGTTTTTAGAGGAAAGAGAGATTTCAGAGAGGCTGTTACAAGCAAAGAGTTCCTTGCAGGAAACTGGGGGTTCAAAGTATGACTTTTCATCAGTTGAGTGGTAATTGTCTTTCATTGGCTGAGTGGTTGCTAGGTGAGGAGAAGATCCTCCTTCTGCTTAATGGAGTAGTTGAGAGGAATAACAGCTTCCTGCTGAAAATGGATAATATGTCTCTTCCTGTTTGGAGTAATTGATGATGAGTGATAGGCTCCCAGAGCTTGCCCCACAAGCTCTTCTGACTCCAATTTAAATCGGTATTTTTGTTAATTAATCTTCACAGCTCTCTTCAGAGTGATGCCATTGCAACAACCTGGTTATTATTTAACAGAAAAAGAAAGGGATGCCTTTTGTACAACTTTGCCAAAAAGCTGCATTTAACATGGTCCAAGTCTGTTCCCCACTGATTGATGGTGGAAGGGCCAGGAAAAAAGCAGTTTAGACACATGCCCAGTAAGGTCTAAGTGACATGGACAGATGCTTGCCTAGTGATCACATCTGGAAACAGTTAATTGGCCAGGATGGACATGGCCACTGTGAGCGTGCAAAATCTGAATATGTAAATTTTCAAACAAAGGAAGTTTCTCCTCTTTCTCTCCTCTCTCTTGACGCTTGGCCATGTTGGGCTCCACACATGACCCATAAACTGTAACCTGGCCTGGATGCTAACCACACCTGGCTGCAACATGGAAAAGAAACTCTAGACACCAGCCATGCTTCTGGCTCTGCTGAACTCCCAGCTGCCCCCTTTTCAGGACTGGCTTGGGGGATATGGGACATTCAAAATTGAGAAATATAATTCTATGCCAATAAAATCCTCTCATCCTCCCATGGGGGCTTCTGAGAATTCTATTTCAGCTGTGCCCCAAGAACTTCCACCTCATTCCCACTTGTGTCTGCGAAATGTGACACATTAATTCATCCGCCAGCAAGAGCATTAACAATTATTACCTAATTTTGAAAGATGAGTTATTCTCTGATAAAATGGAGCATATGTCATTCTGTTTGTTTTGTTTTTTGTGGATAAAAAAAAGGTGGGTAGTCATGTCTTAGGCCAACATCTTCTGTGACAAATGCCGATCTTTACCTGTCTATTGTCTTTTTGTATCTACAATAACATACTTGTGGAATGTCAGAGTAAATCCTTTTTTTCCAGACCCCTTGGGCCATAATCTCTCACCAGGATACAAGAATTTTTCATTGCTATCTTGTTCCCTGTATACCATCTCTATGTGCTGTAAATGTGAATTTTTAACTATCCTATACCCACTGATGTAAAATAAATGTCTATCTGTTTTACTTTTTATCCAATCTCAGAGATCCCCCCACTTTGCTTTCTCTCACCTCCCTAATATACCACCAATGGATTTCATGTAGCTCTCTTGCATCTTTATCCTTTGATTCTGATGTATAAAACAAGGTACAAAACTGTCATTCTCTAGAGCACTTTCTCAATCTGTTGAGATTTTTCTTTCCAGCAATTGTCATAAGTTTGGCTTAAATAAACTCATAAAAAATCTTACAGGTTTGAATGTGTCTTATGTCAACATTTTTATTTTGGTCAAGAGAAGTCATGTTTTTAATGTTAAAATTAGCAAAAGTCAGGAATTTAAATTAATAGTACCATGTACAGTTCTTTCTTTTTGGCATAGCAGCATTTTTACAGGGTTTGGTTTTCCCTATAACCAATTTCAACTCCTCTTCACTTTTCCTTTCTTTCTTTTTTGGTCTTTTTACATTTTATTATTTTCCCCTCTAAGTAGTTAAGTTTTATGTATTCTATTTTTTTTTAATTGTTGACAGTATTTCAGATATCCCCCATTCCCCACCCTTTGCCTCCCTCCACCCAGCCCCTGTCCCACCCCAGGCTTTCACATGGGCTATGCATATATGCATACAAATTCTTTGATTAATCTTTTCTCATTCCCCCCACCCCACCCCCTTCCTTCTTAAATTCTTTCTCTTCTCAACACCACCAAATTGCTGGAGGAGATAGCAAGCCACTGGATTTAATATACTCAGCTCTAATCATATTGCATCAGAAATTGCTAGTAAAATTGAGCTGTAATGATAACATTGTAATTAACTGGTTATTAATAATAAAAGGAGAGCAAAGGGAAGGCGAGACATTATAGGCAAGGCATTAGGGGGCAGCTTCACCAGGAAGCTATAACTTTATACTCCCCAGGGATCCAACAAAGGGAAGATAGACCCATGCCCAGTAACATTTGGATGACATATGGAAGATACTTGTCTGTCAGTCACACCTTGGAACAGATGTCATTGGCAGAATGGGCATGGTCACTGTAAACACCTAAAGATTTTGGACATTAAATCCCCTGAAGAAAGAAGTTCACTTTCTGGGTTCTTCTCTGCACACTTGGCTCATGGCTCAAACTTGGCTTCCTGGCATTCTCCCATGTGGACCACAACCATGGGGACCTCATCCACAATATACTAATGGACTACAGCTAGCCTAGTGCTGAACTGGACCCAGCTCCAACATGGAAAAGAAACTCTGGACACTGACTCTGTTTTTAGTGCTACTGAAACCCCAGCTACATTTCTTCTATGACTGGATTAAGGGAAATGGGACTTTGGAAACCCAGGGGAGTAATTCCACAGAAATAAACCTTTCTACCATATTGCATGCCCCTGGGTGAGTCTCAGAAAATTCCTCTTTTCAGGATATTGTGAAGACCCCACTCCCACTAGCAACAGGGAAAGATGAGACACATTGTTCTCTGTTAACAGGAACATATTAGGAACCACCCAGAGATTTGGCTCTCAAGGAAACCATGTTTTCTTTCATATGAATCCCAAGATACCTGCAGGACAGTAAAAGAAAGCCTGCTAGTGCAGAGACCTAAAAGACCAGTAGAAATGGTAACAACAACAATAACACAAGTTCTTAGCTTATTTAAAATGAAAATCCTAGGTTTTTATCATTTAAATTTCTCCTGTGGTCCAGCATGCTAAGTAAAAAATTTCAGTGTTTCAAAATGATTTCAACTTTTTTGTGTGCATAGACGAAAGTTTATCATATTTTATTTTCCTGAGAGAAGAAAACTCCTAGCCAATGTTCCTCCTACAGAACAGAGTAGAGTGGTGTGGGATTCAGGCTGTTCACACCCTCCTTTTCCTTTAGGTATTTTGTATTTCTACTAATGTGTTATATAAAACAGGGCCAATTGACCTACCTGTAATGGCTGCAGATGTTTGTAACTTTGTTTTACTAATCAGTGTGTGCAATCAGCTGAGGATTAGGAAAACCTTCTAGCTTTATTAGCATTCAAGCTGAGCTTCCACAATCACTAGGGAACACAGCAAATCAATGCTCACAAAGATGCCTGATCTTCACCCTCACCTCTACCTACACTTCTACTCGTTCACAACACCCTCTGTAGTTACCAGCTGACTATGAAATGGAAACAGGTACTCTGGAAGTATCTTTCTGCATGTACACACACACACACACACACACACACTCACACACACACATTTTATACAATAATACCCCACATTGGAATCCAGCCCATAAGAACAACTGTATCAATGACAAAAGCCCTTTTGAGATAGGACATGATGAAAATAGAACTTCTGAAGGAATCACTCTCTGAGATATAAGCTGTGCTCAAAGTCTAGGTTCTTTGTTCCATGACTCAGATTCCAAAACCTATATGCCTCATGCTAGAGCACAGTAAAGTCAAGCAAAGCACTGTTCACCTCAGCTGGAAAGTCAGTATGTTTCAAGCTGGAAGCTATGAGAGTCTTCTTGCTAAACACTGCAGCAACATGGTTTGAGTAATACGGGCTCTGGACACTTGCTGTTCTTTTTTATATCTACAAGGGAAACACAGAATGAGGAAAGAGATAAATTAAGATTGCTAAAACGTTAATGAGATATGGCAGGTGGCTGGGAACCCTAATGAGAGTTTCAGACGTAGTAGAGATTTCCTCATCAAAGATCTGGTTCTGACAACTGTCTTCCAACTCTACCTTCACTTATGTGGAACTCTTGCCTTTTAATTGTAAAGTATCAACTTTGATTTCTTTGATTTTTTTTGCATTTTTAGTTGTTATAATCAAATATTTGCATTTCCAATACCAAAAACAACAACAATAACACAAGTTCTTAGCTTATGTAAAATGAAAATTATAGGTTTTTATCATTTAAATTTCTCCTGTGGTCCAGCATGCTAAGTAAAAAATTTCAGTGTTTCTAAATGTTTTCAACATTTTTGTGGGCATAGACAGAAGTTTATCATATTTTATTCTCTCTGGACTTTCTGCTGCCTTTTTTTTCATCAAGGTTGAATTATATTCATCTAAAAGATGAGGAAATGAGAAACCAAGATGGAAGCATAGGTGAATACCTAAACTGCTGCTCATACAACAATTTCAAAACTACAGCTAAAAGACAGACGACATCATCCAGAATCACAGGAAAGCTGGCTGAGTGGAAATTCTACAACTAGAAAAAAAGAGAGGGGCTCACAGAGACTCAGAGAAGCTGCAAAAAGCTGAGGTACAGAGACACACATGTAGAGAAGATGGGCAGCGGAGTTGTGTCTGGCTTCCTCTAGCGGGAGGGAAATGAAAACTCCGGACTGCACTGAACCCCAGTTGCGACTCCACTGGACCCCAGTTCTGGGAAAGACTCATACGGGGTGAGTCTGGACTGTCAGAAAAAGGGAGGTGTGTACGGAAACTCAGGGGAGCCTCGAAAAGTAGAGGTCTTGAGGGATCGATGTGAGTGCGCACAGAGAGGACTGACTTCTGAGTGTACCTCTTGCTTTCTCTAGCCAGAGGAAGATGGAACTTCCTGACTATGCTGAACTCCAGTTCCAACTGCACTGAACCGCAGTTTTGGGCTAGACCCTGGGGACCCAGACTCATACAGATCTCTGAAGAGCATGGAAACTCAGGGGAGCTGCAAAAGACAGAGGGCTGGAGGCATGTATGCTCCTGCATGCAGAGAGGACTGCAGCAATTACTGAGGGACACTGAGACTCAGGGGCCTCATAGGGCAGGGCTGAAGGAATCCAAGGATGTCTGCTCAGCCCTGAGACTCTGCCCCATGGAAGCTCAGCACAGAGGCTTTTGCAATTTTCAAGTCTTGTCTCATAAGGCTGTCTCTAGCATAGAAGTTCTCCCAGCATAAATACAGCTGATCCTCACAGCCAATTAGCCTGGAGGTCAATTCCCCCCAGTGATACCAACAACAATCAAGACTTAACTACAACAAGGCTATACACACACACCACAAAGAGGTGCACCAAGAATGTCCACCTCAGGTAACTGAGGAGGTGGAGCTACTGGGCCATATAGGACCTCTAGCACACACAAAGGTACTTTACCAACTCAGGGAAGCAGAGAAAATGAGAGACAAAGGAACAGATCACAAACAAAAGAAATGGAGGACAACAAATGCCCTGATATAGACTTCAAAACCAAGGTTACAAGGTTTTTCAAGAATTTCCTAGAAAAGGTGGATAAATTTAGCAAGAGCCTCAAGAATATGAAAAAGGACCAACTAGAAATTAAACATACACTGACTGAAATAAAAAATATTATACAGATACCTAACAGTAGATTACAGGAATGCAAGAATCAAATCAAAGATTTGAAATATAAAGAAGCAGAAAACACTACACTGGAAAAGCAAAAAGAAAAGAGAATCTTAAAATTTGAAGATAATGTAAGGAGCCTCTGGGACAACTTCAAGCGTACCAACATCAGAATTATGGGGTGCCAGAAGAAGAGAGAGAGCAAGATACTGAAAACCTATTTGAAGAAATAATGACTGAAAAATTCCCCTACCTGATGAAAGAAATAAACTTACAAGTCCAAGAAGCCCACAGAACCCCAAACAAAAAGAATCCAAAGAGGACCACACCAAGACAAATCATAATTAAAATGCCAAGAGCAAACGACAAAGAGAGAATATTAAAAGCAGCAAGAGAAAAACAGTTAATTATCTGTCAAATGGGAGTGGCAAGAAATATTTAAAGTGATGAATAGCAAAAACCTATAACCAAGATTACTCTACCCAGCAAAGCTATCTTTCAGAATTTAAGGGCACATAAAGAGCTTCACAGATAAGAAAAAGCTAAAGGAGTTCATCAACAACAAACCAGTATTATATGAAATGCTGAAAGGTACTCTTTAAGAAGAGAAAGAAAAAAAAAGTAGCCGAAACCGGTTTGGCTCTGGATAGATCGTTGGCCTTCGGACTGAAGGGTCCTGGGTTCAATTCTGGTCAAGGGCATGTACTTGGTTGTGGGCATGTCCCTCATTGATGTTTCTGACTCGCTATCCCTCTCCCTTCCTCTTTGTAAAAAGATCAATAAAATATATTAAAAGAAAGAAAGAAAGAAAAAGATAAAAATTATTAACAACAAATACATACCTATCAACAAATGAATGTAAAAATCAAGTGAATTAAAAATCTGGTAAACAGAATAAACTGGTGAATATAATAGAATTAGGGGCATAGAAAAGGAGTGGACTGACAATCCTCAGGGGGAATGGGGTGAAGGGGTTGCGGAATGGACTGGACAAAAATTGTTCACCTATGGCTGAGGACAATTGTGGGGGGGTGGGATAAGGGTAGAGAGTGGGGTGGGAACCAGGTGGAGGGAAGCTATGGGAGGAGAAAAGAGGAAAAATTGTAATAATCTGAACAATAAAGATATATTAAATTTAAAAAAAAGAAACTTTTTCTTGGCCTAGAATTGGCTTTAGATCATTCCTATAGGCTCTGGAATGCCTCAAGTGTTTGTTTTCTCTCTCATCAAAAAAACTTTTCTGGTTAAGGTGCATAGGAAGCTTTATCAAATAATAATAACTCCTAGTATATTATGCTTTCATTTATAGCTCTAATGGTTATTCTGGAATATTGTGTTTTGCAGAAAGGACATGATTCCATGTCATTTGTATTACTCTATACAGTATCTGGATTTATAGAAGTACTGGCAGGGAAAAAAAAAGATGAGGAAATTTTAAAATCTAGTCCATCTGTAAATTAGGAATTGCCTGTTAATGAAAGCCATATGTAATCTCCAATCCTGCTTTTAATCAGTCATTTCAACTTTTTTCACTAAGTAAACCTTTACGCCACACTGCTCATGGAGAATCCTGAAGTATCATTAGCATAATTATACAGCCTGGGGATTAAGAATAGGACAAATCTGGGCTGAAGTCCAGCTCTGCCACTAACTAGCAATGTGACATTGGGCCAGTTGCTTCATTAATATGAACTTCAGGTAGCTCTCTCATTTTGCTTTTGTGAGGATTAAATAAGCTAAGGCATGAAGAAATCAGGGGAAAAGGAGACATATGTAAAACTTTAGACAATAAAAAAAATAAAAAACAATGCATTTTTTTATGCCTGAAACATGATGAGCACTTGATAAATATTACCTAATGTTATCTTTTCCCTTAAAGCTTTCAAAGAAACAGAATGTGCATCATTTAACAGGAACAAAAACTAGACTGGCACCAGACTTCTCATCAGGAAGATTGAGTCTAGCTTTCTGTTCTGACAATGATTGTTTTCACCTAAATTTCTATATACAAGTACAATTTTAAATAACATATGTCAATATGCACCAGTTAAAAACCACCAGAAACACACCTCCAGTAAAACAATGTTGGGTTTATTTATTCTCTCTGCAGAGAGGAATTCCTCACCCTTGGGGAGCATGGGGATTTCTGTAAGAAGGTGTTAAGACAGTTCTTGTTATGAGATTTAGGTTTGTGTTGAGTGATTTTGGAGAGTGCAAGGAAGCTGAGTTTCCTCTGCTTTAGGTGCTATCAGCAGATGAGAACAATTCTATTATTAGGTATCTTAATAATTTTCATCCAGAGGTCAGGAGAAATGGAACAGGTAGTTCTAAAGCTTAATTGGTATGGGAGCAATAATCACTCATGTTAATCAGGAGAGGAGATGCT
The DNA here is from genome assembly GCA_011751065.1 of Lasiurus cinereus. Classification (NCBI taxonomy): domain Eukaryota; kingdom Metazoa; phylum Chordata; class Mammalia; order Chiroptera; family Vespertilionidae; genus Lasiurus; species Lasiurus cinereus. The sequence goes on from JAAGEH010002534.1 coordinate 5,237,696, forward strand.
GAACATTTTTATAATTTGGTTTTGCTATTGTCTGTGCTCACACAGGATTTCAGAGTGATCCTATTTTTTGTATTTGTTCCATCATGGTCACAAAGTTTACTTTGTATGATTTTGTGAGATTGTTTATGTTAATAGGGAGCTTCGCTGTTAGTACCAGGCCTGCCACCAGCAGACAGTACGTCTTCCTTCTCAGGGGAATGGAAATATAAGGACATGTTCCAGACATGTGAAGACTCAGACATTTACCTTACATGTATTTTTTTCCTAAGAACTTACTTAAGAATGTGCTAAAGCACAAAAGAGAAACAAGATAAAGGAAAATTTAGAATGTCAGAAATACTGCACCAACCCAGGAAAGCTGGGCAACTATTCCAGGAGAAATCAGCTCAGATGAGAGAAAAGGTAAGACAGACCTCTTAGAGAGAAAAGAAAGCAAAGGTGAGTCAGTACAATAGCTAGCTGGAATACAGAATTGAAAATATAGAGTCTATGATATATTCAAACAGTATAAGAAATAATAAGGCAAAAATATGAATAAAAGGAAAACTAGATACCAAATGAAGCAAATGCAATTAAAGTGTATTAGCTAGCTCTACCTTGAATAGTTAAATAATGCAAATATATTAGGAATAATTTCTATATCATGATTAGAAAACTTCATTGTGAATTAGAGAATGTGAACAATTTCATCTTTGACTTGTAAAAAACAAAAGTTCAAATGATAGAACTTACAGTGAGGAAAAGGGAGAGGAGCTAAAGGAAATAGTAGAGCCAATAATATCACCACCCTGCCAAGGAAAATCTGAGAGAATTTGATGTAATAAAAGATAACTGTGTTATTAAATTACTCCAAGTTACATGAAAATCAATATAAATCTAAAAACTAATTGTATAACTCTGTTAGAAAATTGCAGGATAATGGTATAATGAGGCAAATACTCATTTATCAGAACAAGAAGTCTAATGGGTTAATCAAGAAACAGCAACCTAAGCATATTTATTGAAATGGTTGAAGTAACAATCAGAAAGACCAGAAGTTGCCCAAAGAGAGCAATTACCTCTGTGCAGCAGGTTTAGCATTCAAAAAAAAAATGCAGCAGGGAATGGGTTTTCTTCTTTCTAGATCCTTTTTTCTATTTGGTTGTCTTTTGCATGCCTAGATTTCATTAAGAGATAATTTAAAAAAAACAAAATAAGTCTGGCTGGGGTGGATCAGTAGTTGCGCATCAGCCTATGAACTCTGAGGTTACCTTTCAATTCCCAGTAGGGGCACCTGACCGGGTTGTAGATTTGAGCTCTAGTGTGGGGTGTGCAGAAGGCAACCGATCAATGACTCTCTCTCATCATTGACGTTTCTACCTCTTTCCCTCTCTCTTCCTCTCTGAAATCAATAAAAATATATTTTTAAAAAAGCAAAATAAGTCATTATAAAATGAGCATGGCCTTTGCTTAATAAATATTTACTGAATAAATTATTCACTGTAGATTAAATATGAGAAAATATAGCTTAGAATAAAAATTTTATCAGTAATGATTTGGACTGTTTTTAATTTCTTCATGGTCCAAAAATGAGACAACTTTTTAAAAATACAGTATAGCAGTTCAGCATACAGACCCTTCAGAATTCATTACATTAGTCACTTTTTCATCATGGGAAGCTGTTCTAATTTTATAACTTCTGAGTAACTCATACCATTGTCAGCAGGTGAACTATCTTATGCAATGAATTCTGCTCCTTCTGTGTTCATCTGCCCTCCACCAACCTGAAGATCAACAAATCTGGGACTTTGCCTGGTCCCCCATGGCACCACACAGCTGAGTGCAGCTCCATGCACCATCCAAGACATGTGGAGAGACAACACCCTTCACCCACCTCTATCCACCCAGGTCCACAAGGATCTGCACTGAGAACCAGTGCCTAAACACTTATTCCTTTCCTTTCTACAGATGTCCTGCTGTGATCCCCACTATTGATACTTAGATCCCAGGGATTCATTCAAGCACAAGGCCACTATACAGGATAATTCTGAAAGTCCAAATTGCAGATTACAAAAGACTTTCCCCACATATGGGAATATTTGGAGATATTTAGTTCAGTAGTGGTTGTTTTTAACCACCAAGTATCACTATTCCCTTCTTAGTAACATTCCTGTTAATGAGAAATCACTTCCTTCCCCTTGCATTCAGTTTCATCCTATATAATATAAGCCCGGCGACCGAATGGCAAAATAACCAGAACGACCAGTTGACCAGTCACTATGATGCATGCTGACTACCAGGGGGCAGATGCTCGATGCAGGAGCTGCCCTCTGGTGCTCAGTGAGCTATCACAGTGGGAGCACCACTTGGCTGACCAGGATAAGTGGCTGTTCCCAATGCGAACCCTGGGCCAACTGGCAGGAACCTGGGCTGCAATAGTTGCCTTCTCACCCCAGGCTCCTCCTCCTTGCTCCCTGCTGCTTTCTCTAGGTGCCCACAGGCCAAACAGTGCTGCCACTGGGCTGGCAAAGCTGACCCTGAGGCTGGGAGGTGGGTGCATGGCCACTGCCGGACTAAGGCCTACTTCGCTGCCTCTCAGTGCTATTGTCTCTGGGCCCAGCCTCGACCAGGTCCCCTGGAGAGTCAAGTGCTCCAGCTCCAGAGAAGATGCCGGACCAGGTAGCAGTCACTCAGAGGGCAGGTCCATAGCTGCTCAGCTGACCGGGATGAATGGCGCTCCCACAGCAGGCCGATCTCTACAGGCCATGCCCCTTACCAGTGTACGAATCTCATGAACCATACCTCTAGTAAGACTATAAATGAAGAAGCTGACCATCCTTAGCCAAGCAGTAGGTTCATGATCCAAGGTCAGTGAAGAGGCAGCTCCTTCCATGAAATCTAAATCTCTAATGGAGGAATGAGGTCACCCATGGCCTGGTTCGCCCAGCCCTTTCAAGAACAGGCTGCTTCTGCTCTGCTGATGTGGCTCAGTTGTTGAGCGTATATTTTAAAAAAGAAAAAAAAAAGGCTGCTCCTGAAAGAGAGCATTGTTAGGACTACTGGTATCCAGCTCTCAAGCTCTCAGGAGTGCTTAAGATCTGCCTGTTTCTAAGATTGAGTCTCTGCCCATCAATCCTGTAAGATCTGGTAGCCTCAAGTGAGTTAGTTTTTGCTACAGAGAACCAAAAATCCTAACTGGGTTCACAATGTAAACTGGTATTTTTGTACTTCTGATATAGACTTTAACCAAATAGAAAATAATGACATCATTAAAGATGATGTTTAATATATGAAGGTTAAAAATGAGAAAAAGTGTGATGTCTTTTTTCCCTCAGTGTATGACAGGACAGAAGACATCCATATGTGTGTTTTCACAAAGAACAGAACTAGAGGTGGAAGGAACAGGAAAGGGGCTGTTTGTTGTTGTTGGGTGTACCTCAGATTTTGTGTGATTCTTCGTGTGCTAGCCAGCATTCCAGAATAAAATTGGAATTCAGAGGGTAGCAATGACATTACCGTAGAAAAGCATGCAAATCCATTTGTTGCCCTTTCCCCCCAAAAAAATATTTAGATCATTCACAAATTATGGTAAATTAACCATCTCAAGTAATAGCATAGATACATCTTACAACCTGTCATATAGCAACAGTGGTTTTAACAGTGAGTTTAAGAATCGTGATGTTAAATAAGGTAGGTAAATATTTTTAAATTATCTTTTAAAATTAATTCTTTCACAGGGAAAAGAAATGGAGGCAGAAAATAAGCTTTCTATAGATTTATCAAATCTACAACTGCTGTGCAGTTGGTATGCCTCAGAGGTTAGGGTCAATTTATGAACCAGGAAGTCATGATTCTATTCCCAGTCAGAGCACATGCAGGAGGTAGACAATCAATGATTCTCTCTCATAATTAATGTTTCTATATCTCTCTCCATCTCCCTTCCTCTCTAAAATAAATCCTATATAATAAAGAGGTAATATGCAAATTGACTGCTATGCCTTCACAAGATGGCTGTCTATGACCAGGCCGGCAGGAGGGTTTAGTAAGGGATGACCAAACGACTGAACAAGCAAGCTGGTGGGGCAACCAGGCTGGTGGGGGGGGCCATGAGGGGTGACCATGCTGGCAGGGGGCAGTTGGGGGCTACCAGACCAGCAGGGGAGGCAGTAAGAGGTGACCAGGCTAGTGTGGGGGGCAATTAGGGGCTACTAGACCATTGCGGGGCATGCAGTTGGGTGTAACCAGTCTGGCAGGGTGGGCTGTTGGGGGCAATTAGGCTGGCAGGGGGGTAGTGAGGGGTGACTAGGCCAGTAGAGGGGATCAGTTGAGGGCAACCAGGCCAGCAGAGGGAGTCAGTTAGGGGTAACCAGGCCAGCAGGGGCCAGTTAGAGGTGACCAGGCTGGCATGCAGAGGCAGTGAGAGGTGATCAGGCCAGTAAGGGGGGCAGTTAGGGGCAACCAGGCAGGCAAGAAGGTGAACAATTAGGAGCCAGCAGTCCAGGATTGTAAGTGGGATGTCCAACTGCCAGTTTAGGCCCAATGTCTAAACTGGCAGTAGACATTTCCTGAGGGATACTGGATTGGAGAGGGTGTATGCTGGGTTAAGGGGACACTCCCCAATGAAAAAATTTTGTGCACTGGGCCTCTAGAATATATATATATTAGTAGCCAAGTGAACAAATTCATGCACATTGAAAGGAAATTAATTAAAAGAAATACTTTAATATTGCTATTCACCCTTTCTCAGTAATAGAAGTGTCAACCAAATTCACAATTGACAAGGACAGATTGAAGCACATGCATGCAATTGGCACAGGTGAGAGCTTTATACGTATTACACATGTATGAGTCAACTTATAGATATAGAATAAACTTGCTTAATTAGACTTGCTTTCTGATATAGCTAAACTTTTTCCACCTTAGTTTAGCCCCCCAACTTCTCTATCAGGTAATTGTCACCAACACAGCAGTAAATATCAATATGAAACAGATTATAATTGTTGATCACGCAGGGAGAACAAAGGGTAAAATATTTAACTGTAGCAGTGTTTGACTATATTCTGTGCAGTGAGAAAACCTAAAGTTATTTTCAAGGTCCACCATTTCTCAATTCTTTTCAGTTGGGTCAAGTTTCTAAGCTTTCTAAATCTCCATTTTCTGGCTAATGAAAAGAAAACAGGATTCCACCCACCGAGTCTCCTATCTACTCCAGGATTTCTGTGAAGATCAAATGAGATGAGACACGAGAAAATGCTTCACAGACATTTGGTTAAAGTGTGAAATGCTTGCACCTGGCTGTAAAGCAAGTCATGTTCCTGGGCTGAAGAAATTGCAAGGCTGCTAGTCATCACTAGGGAGAGTAAGCTGGGCGTTGCTACTTGATGTTATTACCTGGCACCCATAATAACAGTTTCTGGGCTGGGATGGGCTGTGGGCCCCATTTTGCACCATGGCAGCATCAGCTGTGATTTGGTGGGCTGTCGTGCCGAGTGGTGGCAGGGCCTGTATCACACTTGAGGGAAGCCGAGTGTTGCTTTGTAGGCACCAGGTCCACAGTGCTGTTTCTCTGTAAATGGCCAGTGTGCATCACTTCAGCTCCTGTGTTGAGTATCTGCTCCCTGGTGGTCAGTGCACATCATAGCAATTGGTTGGACAGGTGGAGGGACACTTAGCATATTAGCCTTTTACATATATATAGATATACATACACACACACACATACACACACACACACACACACACACACACACACAAGTGCTTTCAAAAGAAGAAGTTTGGGAGGCAAGACCATGATGACAAAATGAACAAGTAAAATAAGCAAACTGGTGGATGATGGAGGAAAGGCAATGACAAGGAAGATGTAGAACATAAAGAAAAGGGAAATTTTAAATATATTACACAGGGAGAGAGGACTGAAGATTGAAATTATAAGTGAATAATAAATGAAGAGGCTATAAAGGCTCTAGTAGGGAAATATGATACAAATAGGAAAAAAGGAGTGCTGGCAACTTGGTTGGGGGTAGTAGAAAACAAGTGAGGTGGACCACTTTCCAAACAACTAGTATTTTTAAATTATGCTTCTCAGGTTTTGTATAATAAAAGAAGAGAAAAAAAAAGTGAACTTCATATTAGATGTTATAAAATTTGAGAGGACACATCATAAATTCAAAAGAACTATGTGACAATTCATCAAAAAAGACATAAGAAATAGTGTGTTCTGAATAATACAGCCAACCAAAATAAATTCTGATTTCAAGTAAAATACAGACTTAATATAGAGTAAAAAAATAAAACCTTTACCATAGTCTAAGTTTGAGGAATGGTTTTGGGAATTCAGAAATAAAAGTTTCTGATATAACTCACTATTTTTTTTGAAACTATAAGATGAATTCTGAATTTGGTGAACAGGTGACAGTCTCAGAAAATGACACTTTAGAACTATTAAATTTATCTGAATTGGCTAGAAAATTGTCTGGCAGTCTATCAAATGAATGGCAACATGCAGAGATATTGTGGGTGCCTGATGAGGTTCCCCAGGAACTACTATTAATTCAATCTCACTTAATATAGAAAGTGATGCCCTCTCTGAGGCAGTAACTGCACAGAAATTACATTTTCCAAGTTCCTAGGAGTCCAGGGCATCAATCTTTTTATATTTAAGTCAAATGGGTTTTGAGTTTTTGTAATGACTTACCATCATTTAGGATTCAAGAAGGCAGGCCTTCTGCAAAATGTAGTTAAATTTAACAAGTAAAATTCCTCTGCTTGCTTTGTTTCTGTTTACAGATGGAATGTAGAAAGAAAAGAGAAAAAGAAAAGGAACCCTTCCAATAAAGTCTCATTGAAGAAGCGAGTGGGAGACATGGAAGGAGAGGACAGATGGTTCCTCAAAAGTGAGTCCATGCCAGCTTCTCAGTCTCTGGTGCATGTTATTGTGGATTTGAAAATTCACTTCCTCTGGTGAATTATGTAGCCAATTAAATATGAACATTTTTTATACCTTTTCATGTTTCTAAGGCAATGGAACTTGACATAGGTGAGGAATACAACATATAAACCTCAACTTTCATTGAGGAACTTACTTTTTTCTTTTTTTCTTTTTCTTAAGGTATCGTTGAATAAAAGTTGTGCAAGTAGACATCTGTGCTGGGCCAGCTCAGCCAAGGTTTCAGCGAGCCTGAGGGAGGGTAGTGAAAGATTTTAGAAAAAACAGACAAGAGAATAAGTTCCGTCTAGGTGGATCTCCCGTGCCTGGCTGAGGCCACAGAGAAAGATCCAGATAACAAGCTGAGCCTTTATTTTATAGTCAGAGGTAAACAAGGTACTGGTCACCATAGTTACAATATTCTTGTGAGTTTCACTTGTTTTGGCAGCACTTGCTACACCTTCCATATCCTATTAGCTACCTAGGAAGGTTCCAGGGAGCATCATAAGGTCAAGCTTAATTATGCTAAAAGGGCTGTGCCCTCTAAGCTGGGACTTGTTTGTGTCTTTGCCAACAGATCAGTCCGAGGCTTAACTCTATAGCCGCTCCCTACAGACATCCTTCCTGATCGTAGGAGAACGTATTCCAACTGTCACTATTGTACATTTTTTATAGATGCTCTCAATCACATTGACAAAGCTCTGTTCTCTTCCTAAATTCTCTTTTGGTTTCTATTTTCACAATAACACACAGTACAAGACAGACACTCTATGTTGCTGTAGGAAAGTAAGTTTTCACATCTCTCTAGAAATCAAATTAGATATGTGTATCAAATATCCTTATGCCATATTTTGTGTTGACATGCTTTTTTCTACCTATCAGACTTAAAGTAATATGATATATGGTTAAAGAGTTATTTAAAAAGATAGTCATCAGAATGGTATTCATAATGGTGACATACTGAAACTAACATAAGGTCAACGTTAAGAGAATGGTCAGGAAAAATATGTTCAAATATAAAAGAGAATAATATGGAATTATTCCATTTCAATTTTTCTAGGAAAATCTTTATTTTAAAAAAATTGCAATAAAGATCAGTTCTGGTCCAGGAACTTGGTTTCAGAGTCAAGAAGGTAAAGGGAATGTATCAGCATTGATGGGACTCTGAGAAATGATGTTGGGACCAGAAATTGGAGTGAAAACTCAACTTAGAGTCTGGGTTCATGGGGAAAAGATTAGAACAAAATATTGGGGGGAAGAGAGCCATTAGTGTAAAAAGATAGAACAGCGAGGAGATAGACCACAATACTCATTTATTTTTTTTTTACTTTAGCTTGCTATAATGAATAATGGTTGTTGTTTTTTTCTCCCATATTCCCCCTCCCCATTCCTCACTTCTGGCAACCACCAATCTGTTCTCTGTGTCTATGAGCATGTTTGGTATTTTGTTTCTTTTTTGTTTTGTGTTTTTGGGGTGGGTTTTTTTTTTTTTTTGCAACAAAAGCAAAAATAAGTAAGAAACTACATCACGCTAAGAAGCTTCTGCAAAGCAAAAGAACCCACCACCAGAATGAAAAGGCAGCCTAGTGAATGGGGGAAAATATTTGTAATCATATATTTGATTAGGGGATACTATCCAAAATATGTTAAGAACCCCTACAACTTAATAGCAAAAGACAATATAATTAAAGATGGGCAGAAAATTTGAATAGACAATATTCTAAATTATATAGAAACAACACAGATAGCTTAAAAGTACATGAAAAAATGCTCAACACCATTAATCACCAGAAAAATGCAAATAAAAACCACAATGAAGTATCACCTCCGAGTGTCTATTATCAAAGACACAAAATAACAAGTGTTGGCACAGATGTAGAGACAAGAGAACACTTGCACACTGTTGGTGAGAATGTAAATTGGTGCAGCCATCATGGAAAACAATATGGTGTTTCCTTAAAAACACAAAAAATACAATTAGCATATGATCCAGCAATTTCATTTCTGGGTATTTACCTAAAGAAACTAAAAACAATAATTCAAAAGGCTACATGCACCTCCATGTTTGCTGTAGCATTACTTACATTATTTTTTAGTAAAATCATGCCTTTAATCACTCAGTGCATCAACTACCCCATTTGTAAACATTGAAATATTTGCCTGAATGATTCTCACAGAAGTGGTATAAGAATTTATAAAGTCTAGAAAAAACTTTTCTTTAGGAAAAAAAAAATGCACAAGTCCATAATTTTTCCTAAGCTACTAATTAAATATTGACTTTTCTGCAGAACCATATGGAAATATTATAATCCTCCAGTCTACCACCTGCATTCCAAATAAATGTAGGATAATCTTATCAATTTTAAAAGTACTTATATATGGAAGTCTGGAAAGTTACCTTAATAACTCAGTCCAATATAATTAAATACCTGAGATAATGTTCATTATGACAACAAAATGAAAAATAGAGAGTTGGAGATCAATTAATAGGAGATTGCAGTGTAATACATGCCTAGCAAATCATGAAGAGCATTAACTAGTTTATATTGCTCAAACGAGAAGCTTAGGTATAAAAAGATGAATAACAGAAATTTTATTCCAAAATGAGTAATGTTACCTTAAAAGCCATATTTGTTTGATTTTATTATTGACACATACTCAATTTTTAGATTTAAACATATTGGGTTGTTTTCTGTATTGACTTCTCACATGAGAGAATTCTTCAGACACCAGCTTATCCTGGTTTATCTCCCAGAGGTCTTTTTGCTCTTTCTGTCCCCAAACACTTCCAGTCCCCACCACCTCCATGCATCACACATGTGGAAAGGAGCAGCAGCAGTAGCAGAAGAACAAATGATATTTTGTTCTTCAGGATAAGCTCATAAATTATGCTCCAGTCCTCTTTTCTGCTCTTTTACTCACCTCTGCATGCATTAAAAATTTGTCATCTTTCAATTTTTTTTACATCAACTCACTTTCCTTTATACCTACTGATCTATCTAGTAAGTAAACAACTAAAAGAGGAGACTGGTGCCTGATCCTCTAAACTTCTGTCTCTCCCTCCTCCAGGCCACCCTATTCACCTTCTCAATCATGCGAATCAACATAAAAATCTTTTCCTGGATTTATAGGGCTTGAAAACTGCTCTGCTTGGCATCAATGACCCCACATTCTTAACACTTTTATAGATTGGTTGTGTTACTTTATATCGATCCTCTTAATTTGTATTCTTTAACAAAATCAATTCCTTTGAATTTCTTAAGGTCAACAAATTCGATTTTTTTTCTTTCTTAAAATAGTTCTCTCCCTCATTAGAACTAAGTAAAAAGTCTGCCAATTCTTTTAGACCTGGTCCAAATGATATTTTCTCCATGAAAAATATTACAATCCCTGCAAATGGAAATTCTCCGTTTCTCTATTTCTATCTCTCATCATACTACCACCATAATCATTATCAACATTATCACCATCATCACCACCATCGTCATTATCATCATAATCACCTTTTCTATTCTCTCATTTAATTCTGCAAATGATAAAACGAGATGGTAGGATGAGTGGAGTACCGATTAAGAAAAGCAGAGTATACCAAAGGGCCAAAAGTCCACTTTCCTTTTTTCCTTTCTATATCTCTATAGCACGCTGCTTTGTAGGAAGAAGAAAGTAAACTTGAGTTGATGTGCCTTAAAGAGAAAATTGAGGTGTAGTAAGTAAGATTGCAAGGAAAGGGAAAACCATGATTTATCAGGTTTTCTTGTTCCATAATACATTTCATTCTTCATTTTCATTAAAACAAGGCAAAACTATCCATATTTTAAAAAAAGATTGAATTCTATCCTCTATTCCCAATATAAAAATAGTAGAGGATCAGTCAACCAGCAAGCTGGCAAGAAAGGAGATCCCCCTCCACCCTTCTGTCATGGGTCCCTCTCCCTGCCATTACTCGTAGTCAGATAACACTGTGGCCCATGGAAGCTACTGGAATTTCACCATGTGTGTATATTAGTAACAGATAAGTCTGTCAGTCCATCACTAATATTCATCTGCTACCTAATATTCCCAAACCCATGAGGATTCATAGGAAAACCAAGTAGTCACTTTCAATACTTTTTAATATGTTTTTATTGATTGAAGGGAGAGGAAGAGAGAGTTAGAAACATCAATGATGAGAGAGACTCATTGATTGTCTGCCTCCTGAATACCCCCTACTAGGGATCAAGCCCAAAACCCAGGCATGTGCCCTGACCAGGAATCAATCTTTGACCTCTTGGTTCATAGATCAACAATCAACAACTGGCAGAACTTTCACTCTTAACATTGCAAACAGACTTCTTCCAAATAAGTAAACAACTGGAAACATGCAATGTTTTTAAGAATATCACCACACAGAGGTGTAGCAGTCAGTCTCTTCCATTTATGGGTGAGTGACCAGGGGCAGAGGCATCAAACAAATGTATTAAGTATTCTGATATTATATTAAAGGCCCTTGGACAATGCTTGGCACATACTATCCTATAAAATAAAAGGCTAATATGCAAATTGACCAAATGGTGGAATGACCAGGCACTATGATGTGCACTAACCACCAGGGGGCAGATGCTCAATGCAGGAGCTGCCCCCTGGTGGTAAGTGCACTCCCACAGGGACAGTGCAGCTCAGCCAGAATCCCTGATGGCTCCGGACTGTGACAGGGCACAGGCAAGGTTGAGGAACCCGCACCCCTGAGTGCACAAATTTTATGCACTGGGCCTCTAGTGTTTTCAATAAGTGACAAGGAACATGTAAATAGCCCCTTGCTAAGGAAATATTTCCACTTCTAAATTCCACTTCTCATTTCACTCCAATTAGACTATGAATATTATAAAAGGTCCCACACCTTTACAGTGTTGGTGTAACATTCCCAAAAAGTTGGTATACAAAATACCAAGAGTTCTAACTAATTCCTCTTTTTTCCCCCCTCAGTATCTACCCTATTTGAAGTCTCTATAGACTTAGTCACTGGTTTATGACAAATGATAGAATAGCAAAGGCGGGGGATTTAGCGTTAAGAAAACTTGGGTATAAGCTAATGCTCTACCAGTGATTGAGAAAACCTAAAACATCTGTGAAATGGAAATAATATTTGCTGAATATAATTTCCAGGCACCTGAGATGAGGGTGCATGACCCATGACAACCACTGTCATGAGGACAGGGATACTTGAATTTTGAGGACAAACAAGATTCAATTCTACATTTAGAGCTCATAGATACCAAACATGCACCTTTTAAGGGTAATGGGAAAGTATTTCCCCATTTGTCCTAAACACATTCTAAGCACAGACACAGAACAGTGACTTTCTATCAGCAACCCGGTTCATGATGGGAAACTGGGGCTGCCTGTTATGTATTGTGCTGTGAAAATATCCAAACGGAGCAGACCTTGCCACCTAGAGCTCAAGTCCAACACAAAGGAACCTCAAGAGTGTACCTACTGTCCCTGCTGTATTGATAGCTAAACTGTCAGCCTCTGTTGCTGCCTTACTTATTTTCATTCCAAACCCTCAACTTGGGATTCCTTTATTACACCTTATAGTCCTTGCATTGCTGTGCAGGCTTTTGAGGCCTAGTTTGTGATTACACCTCAGGCTACTGGGTATGTGCATACACTTCGCACAAGTCAGTCATGGAGACCTGGCACAGGCAGGAGGACTTTTTTTTTCTCTCTCAAATGACTATTTGAGCATTAAAAAGAACGTATTCTGTTCTCCTGCTAGCAAGGAATAATGAAACCAGGGTGTTGCCTTCCCAGCAGCTCTCACCTTTGAGTCCTGCAAAGCAGAAATGAGCCTCGGTCTGTAGGCAGTAACAACCTCCGGAAGCTATGGGAACATTGCCAAGAGCCTGAAAAAACCTCCACAGCTAATTGGAAACCAGCTTATTAGTGACACTTTTGAGAGCCAGGATTCCATTGAAGAGAAACGAAGGAGAACATGGTAGGCGCTATAGCCTGGAATTAGACTGTGGGAGGGAGGGCTGGTTCCTGCTCCTTGCAGGAACATTGCTCTGTAATTTTCTCAAACACTGTGCTCAACGGGTTTGCCAAAGCCTCCGGTCCCAGGAGGCTGCAGACAACACCTTTTCCTCTAGTCCTCCTTGAACTCGGCCCCCACCAGCTGCATTCAGAGAGCTCTGTGGCCATGTCAAAGGTGCCCTGAATTAGTTAGCCCCTTGAACATGTGTCTACATTGTGTAACTGACAGCGTTTTGTTTCATAATCATTAGACAATTCTAGTAGCGAACAATCCCTAAAGTTTTGTGTAAATATTAAACACTCAGTAAAAAAGAGAAAGGAGTTGAAGAATTTTTAAAATGTGTAAATGAACTTAAATACCAGTCAACTCATGTTTAAGTGAATCATGTTTTTTAAAGAAGGTGATGGCCAGTGAGGGGCAACTCCAGTCAAACAGAATGCTATGTCTGAGTATTGCCCGAGTTTCTAGGGAAATGTTTTTCTGATAACAAACTGGGTTTCTCAGTTCCCTCCCCTATGGAAGGATGGTGCCTGATCTATATAACCTTTCTTGACTTCTGTAGTAAGATTCTAACTCTCACCCAAAAGAAAAATAAATGAAGAAGAATCTATGTCATTGTGCATTAGCAACTAGAGCTGTGTGAGCTGGGTGAGCCTAGACCACACCCATCTGATATTCTTCCTGCTGGGTGATTGAAGGAATCTTGCTGCTGCCTGGTAGAGAGAGAAAGCCTCAACCCTAGAGTTAACTCCTGGAGTTCCACACTGGGGTGGGAACAGCCCCAGGAATCTCTTCCTTATGGTCCATCTGAGCACAAAGACTGAAATGTGGAAAACATAGTTGACAAGCACCTGTTTGCTGCTTTACTCTATTAATTGCCTCCCTGATCATTTCCAGCAAATTTGTTCTTCATGACTTAGCCTTTGCACAGTTCATAATTTAACCTGACCTGTGGCATGAAATGTTCCCTGAATCTCAAGGTAACTCATTTTCTCTCTCAAGCTCTTGTTCTTAACACCATACATGCATGCATACACATGCAGGGGCATGTACATATGTATATTTTAGTAGTACGCAGAATTGGATTGGTTACCTACCTAATAGTTAACTAATTTTCTACTTCTTTTTTCATTGCTAGAATAGTTTTCCTCCCACAAGAGGACCTAAAATTGCTATCACTAGCATTCCCAGCTTCTTTGCTGCTAGAAGTGGCAATGTGCACACTTGTAGGGGTAATGTCACCGAGTCCTTTCATAGCAATATATGGTGGCTATGTGACAAAGTTCAGGAGTGGCTATGTGGCACTGTTCTGGGTGGCATGTAAGATAGCACTTGAGTGGCAATGTGACATAGTTCTGGAGTGATCATGGAAACATTCTTGTGATGACCATATAACATGGGTATGGGATGGTTATGTGTCACAGTGCTGGGGTGGCAGTGTGCCATAGAATAGGATCATATAAAACATTTCTGGTCAATGCAGCCTAAAGAAGAACCCCTAGGAGAGATTCCCGCTCTATATAAAGAGGGATATGGAAAAAGACCTTTCCCACCACTGGGACTTTTCCTTTCCCTTCTCATCTTTGCATAGATTTATATGAGCAAATAATGCTTGGGGCTCTCCAACAGCCATCATGCTGCAGCCATGAAGGGCATTCCATCCACTGAGGATGGCAGACAAATGCAAAGTGCCCCAAACCTTCATGAAAGGCATTTTGAGCTAGTGCAATCACCTTTGGCCTGCTACCTCTCAATTTCTCCTTAAATGAGATAATAAACTCCTGACATTTATGTCACATACACACAGATGGACTTCTTATTTTTATTGAGTATACATATTTTATTGCATATACATAATTCTGCTAGCTGAGGAAATGATAGAATTTACCTGTAGAAGTAAAAATTATTTTTGTAAGCAAAGATGCAATTCATTTTTTGGTCAAGGTTCAGGTAAAAAAAAATAACCATTTGAAACTTTGGAAAGAATAACATGAATAGTCTCCTTTAATTACATGAACATGAGATAAGCAGGCTGCCCGACCTGGAATAAAGATGCATAAGACTTTTTGATTGAACAAGTTTTCTTCTAAATACTTTGTGTAAAGCAGCTCTAGGAAATGATTGGCCAGTTTGCATAACTGGCTGTGTGGCTCAGTGGATGAACTGACCCCCATGAACCAGGAGGTCAGGGCACAGTAGGGAGCATGCTGATCAATGATTCTCTCTGATGATTGATGTTTCTATCTCTCTCCCACTCCCTCTTCCTCTCTGAAATCAATAATTTATAAAAACATATTTTTAAAAATCTCAAGTGTTCTGGGAGATTACAAGTTGCCTAGTTCCTGCTCTCCAAAGTCTAAAATAAGGGAAATCAATCAATTTGCTCTAAGGTAGCTGAAGCCACCTGCAGCATAACCTTGACCAGGATGAGAATATGCTCACTTTCTAGAGTTCAGTGTTTATCAAGCTGAAAACTCTGCCATTTCCATATTAGTAATTGTGACTTAGGAAACAATCACTGAGCATGAAATCTAAAAATCAAAGTTTTTATGTGAAGGGATATGAACAAAAAAGGATGCACCAGAGCCAGTAGAAAAATTATCATCTGTTAAATAGTACAGAACATTGATGTAATGTTCCCATGGGGTTACTTAATGACATTTTCCTGCTTGCTTTATGTATATGGAAATAGGCTGAACCCCCTACCCCAACTAGTTTTGAGAGTATAAGGACAGGTTCTTGGACAAACAGGGACTGGAGAGAACTGAAGGAAGAATTAAAAATATTCCCACTAAGAGAACTTGTGAAAAGTCAAAACATTAACTAAAAATAAATAAATGAAAGCATAAGCACTACCATGTTATTTAAGTAGTGCATATAAGTATTTGCCTAATTCACACATATACCTAAATAAAATATCAAAGTCAAGAACTAAATGACAACTTTTAATTGTCTCAAAATAAAATGAGCAATTAAACATAGTGTTTTTTTTGTTGTTGTTGTTTTTCTAAAGCATAGTCATTCTTGCTAATATAATCTTTCTGGTTTTTGCAAAATGTTTTCTTCAGATTGTATTTCTTAGCATATAAAGAAATATTTTTTAAGAAAGTTTTCAAAAGTCAAATAAACCCTTTTTACACAATTTAAACCTGTTTTGTTTTGTTTTTTGAGGTAAGTTTTTCGTACCCTTTCTGATGTGCAGTAGGAATATCCAAGGAGGGATAAATAGCTCCTCTAAAAATTATGTAACCACTGAAGCCTTCCTCATAAAACATCTCATGAGACTAGTTTCTTACAGAACATAATTTGAGAAACAATGATTTACACTTTTAAATCCAATCTACAGATAAAAATGTTTATTACATATATTTTCTTAAATTGAAATATTCAAATTTATTACAATTATTTAAAGGTTAACCATATATTCTATTGCATTTTTACTTATCAGAAATCTCTATATGATTTTACCATTCTAGAGCTTTTAATATTAATGCATGGCTTGGTCTGTTGGAGTCATTTTTAAAATAAGTTTAAAAATAATGAATAACACATTTTCTGATTTCCCCACCCCCAAAATATGTAAAAATATCTTTTCTGTTGGCTCTTTGTGTAACATTTATCTTGGATATACACAAGATTATTAAATTCATACACAGTGGGATCTCTTCAGCCCAGCCTGCACCCGCTCCAATGCAGGACATTTGGGGGGATGTTTGACTGTCAGAAATCACTCTCACAATCTTGGACCTCTGGCTCTTAACTACTCACCTGCCTGCTTGCCTTATTGCTCCCAACAGCACCCCCCCTTGCCAGCCTGTTTACCCTCAACTGCACTCACTGCTGGCTTGGTCGCCCCACACAGCCTGCTGTTCAGTCATCTGTCTGGTCGTTTATGTCATGACAACCCCTGGTTTTTCATATATTTGAATTTTTTTTTATTATCTAAAGTTTTACATATGTTTCCTTTGTCCCCAATTGACCCCTCCCCCAGCCATCTGCACCCTGGGCAAGCCCCCACTGCTCCAGTATCTGTGTCTATTAGTTATGTTATATGTATGCATACAAGTCCTGTAGTTGTTCTTTAATCTCCCCCTCCCCTGTCATTTGTCTCTGGATCTGTTCTTGTTCATCAAATTATGTTGATCATTATATCCCATATATGAGTAAGATCATGTGATACTTATCTTTCTCTGACTAGCTTATTTTGCTTACAATAATGCTCTCCAGTTCCATCCATGCTATTGCAAATGAAAAGAATTCCCTCTTTTTTTATAGAGGTGTAGTATCCCATTGTGTAGATACACCACAGTTTTTTTAATCCAATCATCTGCTGATGGGCACTTAGGTTGTTTCCAAATCTTAGCTATTGTAAATTGTGCTACTATGAACATAGAGGTGCATATATCCTTTCTGATTGGTATTTCTAGTTTATCAGGATATAGTACTAGAAGTAGAATTACTGGGTCAAATGAAAGTTTCATTTTTAGTTTTTTGAGGAAACTCCATACTGTCCATCACAGTGGCTGCATCAATCTGCATTCTCACCAGCAGTGCATGGGGGTTCCTTTTTCTCCACAACCTCTCCAGCCCTTGTTGTACAGTGGTACCTCAAGATACGAGTGCCCTAACATATGAGATTTTTGAGATACGAGCCATCGAGC
This sequence comes from Lasiurus cinereus, assembly GCA_011751065.1. Lineage (NCBI taxonomy): Eukaryota > Metazoa > Chordata > Mammalia > Chiroptera > Vespertilionidae > Lasiurus > Lasiurus cinereus. The sequence goes on from JAAGEH010002534.1 coordinate 5,255,274, forward strand.
AAGCGATTTTTTTGCTTTGAAATACGAACAACATTTGAGATACGAGTAATAGCGCGGATCAGCCGACTGCACACGACTCACCAGTTTATCATGACTCGAGCGTCTCATAGTTTCCCACGCCTCAGTCAGTGTGCTTGTTTACCTCGTTGTTGAAACATCTTTTGTGCATTTACATACTTTATCACATTTCTTTTTATAACCATGGGTCCGAAGAAAGCGAGTGGAAAGGTCAGTGCTCAGAAGAGGATGATGTCTATTGAATTAAAGCATGAAATCATAGAAAAATATGAGCAAGGTGTGCAAGTGGCTGACTTGAGGAGGCAATACGGGCATAGTACTTCAATGATATGCACTGTGCTTAAACAGAAGAAGTTGATAAAGGGTATATCGCCAACTAAGGGCGTTACAATAATTTCTAAGCTCCATAGCTCTCTCCATGAAAAGAAGGAGAATCTACTGATGGTGTGGTGACGGAGAAGCAGCTTAAAGGAGATACATTAACACAGGGCATCATAGGCGAGAAGGTGCGAGCAATTTACGGTGATTTGCTGGAGCAGACCCCACGCACTTCCAGGGACGAAGCATCGAAAGACTCATTTAAAGCCAGTAGAGGCTGGTTTGTTAACTTCAGGAAAAAGTCCGCATTCACTCCATCGTCAGGCATGGTGAGGCAGCTAGTTCGGATGTGAAGGCAGCTGAGGATTACCTCAAAACTTTTTCCGAACTGATAGAAGCCAAAGGATATATCCCCCATCAAGTCTTCAACTGTGACGAGACAGGGCTTTTCTGGAAGAAGATGCCGAATAGGACTTATATAACGGCAGAGGAGAAGGTAATGCCAGGCCACAAACTCATGAAGGATAGGCTAACTCTCGCACTGTGTCCCAATGCGAGTGGTGACTGCAAGATCAAGCCTCTGCTCGTATACCATTCGGAAAACCCCAGAGTCTTTAAGTCACATAAGATTTTAAAAGATAAACTGCAAGTTATGTGGAGGGCATGGGTCACCAGGCAGTTCTTTGTGGAGTGAGTAAACATGGTTTTCGGCCCTTCTGTTAAGAAATATCTACAGAAAAACAACCTAACCATGCAAGCCCTCCTCGTCCTCGACAATGCTCCTGCTCACCCACCGAACCTCGAAGATAAACTCCTTGAAGAGTTCAAGTTTATAAAGGTTGTCTACCTACCTCCCAACACCACTCCTGTCCTGCAGCCCATGAATCAGAAGGTGATTTCTAATTTTAAAAAGCTGTACATCAAGCACCTGTTCCGGCGTTGCTTTGAGTTGACGGAGAACACAAACCTCACCCTTCGAGAGTTCTGGAAGAACCACTTTAACATCGTGATATGCCTCAGAATTATTGATCAGGCCTACCTGGGTGTTACAACAAGGACTTTGACCTCTGCATGGAAGAAGCTGTGGCCTGAGACCGTAGCCGAAAGGACCTTCGAAGGATTCGAACCCGAGGTGCCAGTGGAGGAGGAGATAGTGTCTCTGGGAAAATCCATGGGCCTGGATGTGGATGAGAGAGACCTGAATGATCTCATCAAGGAGCACTCTCTGGAACTCACCACGGAGGAGTTACAAGAGTTGCAGTTTCCGCAACATGCAGAGGTTCTCCAAGAAATTGGTTTTGAGGAGGAGCCAGAGGTGGAGGAGATCTCTACAAGTGAAATAAAGGAGATCTTAGGAATGTGGGAGAAGGTGTCACACTTCGTGGAAAAGAAACACCCCGAAAAAGTTGCTAATGGTCTTGCATCAGAAACTTGCCTCACCCATTTCAGAAACATTCTGAAAGGGAGGAAGAGGCAAACCTCATTGGACACGTTTTTTTTGAAATTGGCCAAAAATGCAAAGACCAGTAGCAATTAAGTTCAGTGAAGATTAGTTAAGTTACATTCAGTTTAGGGATAAAGTGTAGCATTAAGAGTGTAACGAGTAGGTAAATACACTTTATAAAACCAGTTTATTCCTTTACATTCTCTTTTATTATGTTTTTATACAATATTTGTCATTTATAAATACATTTTTCTTATTCAAAAACACGTAACAAGAACAACTGGGGTGGCATTTTGGGGGCTGGAACGGATTAACGGCATTTCAATTGATTTCAATGGGGAAATTTGCTTTGAGATAGGAGCAACTTGATATACGAGCAAGGTTACGGAAGGCATTAAACTCGTATCTCAAGGTACCACTGTACGTTAATTTGTTGATGATGGCCATTTTGACAGGTGTGAGATGGTACCTCATTCTTGTTTTGATTTGCATCTTTTGGATGATTAGTGGCTTTGAGCATGTTTTCATATGTCTCTCGGCCTTCTGAATGTCCTCTTTCAAAAAGTATCTGCAGTATTTAGATCCTTTGCCCATTTTTTAATGGATTGGTTATCTCCTTTTATTATGTTGTATGAGTTCTCCGTAAATTTTGGAGATTAAACCCTTATCTGAGATATCATTGGCAAATATGTTCTCCCATGCAGTGGGCTTTCTTGTAGTTTTGTTGATGGTTTCTTTTGCTGTGCAGCAGCTTTTTATTTTGATGTAGTCCCATTTGTTTATTTTCTCCTTAGTCTCCATTGCCCTAGGAGCTATGTAGATAAAGATATTGCTATAACATATGTCTGATATTTTGTTGCCTATGGAGTCTTGTAGGATTTTTATGGTTTGTCATCTTACATTCAAGTCCTTTAGCCATTTTGAGTTTGTTTTTGTGTATGGTTTAAGTTGGTGATCTAGTTTCATTTTTTTTTTTGCATGTATCTGACCAAATTTCCCAGCACCATTTATTGAAGAGACTGTCTTGCCTCCATTGTATGCTCTTTCCTTCTTTGTCAAATATTAATTGAGCATAATGGTTTAGGTCAATTTCTGGGTTCTCTATTCTACTCCAATGTTCTATACGTCTGTTCTTGTGCGAGTACTAGGCAGTTTTGAGGATCTTGGTTTGGTAATATAGCTTGATAACTGGTATTGTGATCACTCCAACTTTATTCTTCTTTCTCAGGATTGCTGTGGCTATTCAGGGTCTTTTTTTATTCCAGAGGACTTTTTGGAGAGTTTGTTTTAGATCTTTGAAATATGCTGTTGATGTTTTCATAGGGATTCCATTGTATCTATATATTGCTTTGGATAGTATGGACATTTTAATGATGTTGATTCTACCAATTCATGAACATGGTATGTTCCGCCATTTGTTTACCATCTTCACCAACCTCTTTATTCAATGTTCTATAGTTTTCTGAGTACAGGTCTTTTATGTCTTTAGTTAAGTTTATTCCTAAGTATCTTAATTTTTTTGGTGCAGTGGAAAATGGGATTGTTTCATGTTTTGTTTTGGTTTTTTTATTTCTTTTTCTGTAAGTTCATTATTGGTGTATAAAAATGCATAGATTTCTGGGTGTTAATTTTGTGTCCTGCTACATTGCCAAATTCATTTATTAGGTCTAGTAGGTTTTTGATGGAGCCTTTGAGATTTTCTCTGTATAGTATCAAGTCATCTGTGAATAAGGACAGTTTCTTCTTTTCCGTTTTGGATGCCTTTATTTCTTCTTCTTGTCTAATCACATATCTAAATTTTTAATGAATAACCTTTCAAATTTCATCAATAATCATTTGTTTTATAAGTAAATGAAAAAAAATGTTATTCTAATATTTTCAAAGGTTTAAGTACTATTTATAGTGTTTAACAGTATTTATTTTATTGCATTATTCAGAGAATGCACTTTTGCACATAACTTGAATGCAAATGAAAAACACATCAGCCCTAGATGCACAGAATAATCTAATATATGTAAAGACAAAGATTCAGACTGCCACCATTCATTTTTTGGGATATATACTATCTTACTTGGATATAGGAAATATCAACACATCTAGACATTCCATGATTTCCTTGTCTATGACAGGCAGGCCCATTCTCTGCAGCTGGATGCTGAAGTAGATGTCCAAATTAGTATAATTCCCTGGTTATACTCAGCATATAGGAACTGACCATTCATTGTCAGCCTCTAGTTTTGTTTGTAGAACTAAGCTATTTGATCCTGTTCCATTTGAGCCACCTCTAAAGATTCCCAGACTTGGCTCAAATAATGCAATATTTTTTTTGGTAGCTCTAGTTCAGACTCAGCTACCCCCGGGTAGAAAATGCCCCTGTACCATTTCATGGTAAAGAAGATTCAGTTCATGTTTGACCTCTTCTAATATTTCCCAACTCAACACCAAAGACACTCCGCCAGTTCTTGATGCTAGGATCCTCTAACCCAGAAGGTAGCCTTTTCTGGAGATTATAAAAACTCTGGGCAATCTATGCTGCTTACTGACTCACAGATTTCCAAAGGGTGAGAATGCAGGCTACTACCCTCCTCTGCATTCATTGTTTACCTTTGTTTGTTTTTCCCATGTCTTTTTTAAGGGTCCAGCAATATTAACCCAAATTAATGCCTTAGAGACAAGTGTGAAGGCAGGAAACAATTTATGAACCCCCAAAGTTTTATTGACTGGCTGTCAAATATGCATAATGGATCCCTCATTAAGTCCTGTTGGTTAGTCACCTCCAAAAGCTAGTTTTCTTCTGAACTGAGGCAACTCATATTCTTAGCTAAAGGCTTCAATAGTAAAATTTCAGACAACAGGAAAGATGCTATTCAACACTTTGTATTACCTTGTTATAGCACTGTGTACTGATTTTCTTTCATTTATCACAGGAAGTGTTTTGGTTTTCTATTACAATGGGAAATAGAAGAAATGTTGTATTTGATTTATTTTCTCTTCAGGAATAATTAAATTTCCTAAGCTAAAGCTCTAGCCTCTCTTATTCATTCATTTAAACATCCATTCACTAAATGTTTACTAAATAGGACCAGGAACAATTCTTGGCATAGAGAATATAGTGGTAGAAAAAATATAGATGGTCTATTTTCTCATCTTAAAAAACAGAATGAATTACAGGTAAGTAAAAACCACAATTTCAATAAAATATGATATGCTAAGGGATATAGAAGGTACTAAAGAACAATAAATTAAGAGGGGCCTAAATTAGTCCAGCAAGTCAAAAAGAGCGTTAGGTGTTAGTCAAGTTAAGAGGTAAGGAAAACATTGCAGACAGAAGAAGCAGAATGCGAAAAAGCACTACAAAAATTAGTGTAACATATTTGAGGCATTACAGAAAGTCGTGTTGGGTGTGATAGTGAAGATAGGAGCAAGACAGTAGCTAGATGATTCTAAGTCAACAGTGCTGGTTATACACTGTGGTTCCTAACCCAAAGATAGGAACAAAAGGTCAGCAAAACTTCTGAGCATGGAAACAATAGAATTAGATTTTAGTGGAATCACCTGAGTTATGATGTAGCTTAGGCTGGAGGATAGAAAGATTTGCATCAGAGAATCTATGAGGACATGTTTGTAGTGACTCGGGCTTGAGAAAATAAAGGTGGATTAGTTAGGTTAGTGGCATTGGACATAAACAAAAATGGACAGACTTGAGACATGGTTAGCAAGTGTTATCAGTGTGGAAGCCTGGATTGGGGTGTTGGAGAAGAATGGAAATGTTAACATCACACTTACATTTCTAGCCAACTTTAGACATGCAATACATAAGGAAAACTGATGGCTTCTGATTTTAGAGATTCTATGTGGATACCAAAAGCAAAAGTCCTGTGGCCAGTTGCATATAAGACTTTGAAGCTCAAGAGATGTCAAAGCTAAAAATATATATTTGAGAACCATCATATTTTGTTTTTATATTGCACCTCACATTATTAATTTCTTTATTATTTTTTTGCCTTCTAAATGATCTTTTTAAGTTTTCTCTCCACATCACTGATTTAGTTTTCTGCCACAGGGTTTTATTAAACATGCAATCCATACTATTTTACTAAATTTCCTTTTCATTTTATCCTTACCATCTAATTTAGTACCTCTTTTGGTTGTCTCTTCACATTACATAGCTCTGATCGTATTGATGCCATCAAACAATTTTCAAAATTCACTTTAAGTTTCTGTAGTAAAACTACACAACTACACTCATTTGGATTGTTGTTTTCATTCCAAGGTAATATAATAGCTTTTTCCAAGAGCCCTGTGTTCTGTTGCCCTCTCACTCATTCTCAATCCAAAAGTTTCTGTTAGCTTTGGTTCTCACAGAAATTAATCCTAAGAAAAAGAATCTAACACATTTAATTTATTTGAAAGTTATAAGAAACATGGGTAGAAAAAGGGGGGAAATATAGAAAATGGAAGGTCATAAATAGAAAGTAGATTGTCAAAACAGCTACCAACTATGATTAAATCCATGGGAAAATTTTGGGAACTGTGCACAATGCCCACTTGAACAGTATTTCCCCTGAGCAAGGGAATTGTTAATGACCTTCACTGGGATGCAGTCACACTTCTGTGAGAGCTGCCTTCCACAGCTCAGGTGAAAGCTGCCAGGTAAACAAAGGCACATATTGGCAGCTGGAGATCTGCAGAGGCCTCTGACTTGGTTAAACCTTGGGGCTGTGGCACACAGGGTCTGCTATAATAACTTATTTTTTCCCATCATACAGTGAGTATGGTTGTCCTTTTGTTCTTTTTACCTCTTGTTCTGTTTCACTGAGAACACTGCAGTACAATTCTGATCATAATTGGAAGTTAGCATCAGACACCACAGAAAAGGTTCAGTATGGCATGGACTGGAGGTCACATGATTTCCAGAGTGAGGGATAAGGGGTGGGAGAGGAGGCTGTATTTGGAGATGCAGCCTCTAAGGAAGTAATTAAGATTAAATGACACCTTAAGAGTGGGGCCAGGATCTAATATGATTAGTGGTGTCCTTGTAAGTAGAGTCACCAGGGATCCCATGATTCCATTTGCCTGGCATTCTCTCTTTCTCTCTTTCTCTCTCTCTCTCTCTCTCTCTCTCTCTCTCTCTCTCTCTCTCTCTCTCTAAGTGCATGAAAAAGAGCACAACATGGTGGCCTCCTACAAGCCAAGAGATGTAATTCCGTCCTCCCAGCCTCCAGACCTGTGAGAAATAAATTTCTGCTGTTAACCCACCCAGCCTGTGGAAGATTTTCTCTAGCAACCCACGCAGTCTAACAGTCCCATAAGATGGACCTTCCTTCTGATGCCAGCCCCACTTCAGGTATTTCACAGCCATCTGCCCTTCTGACTGGTTGGCTATAAATCCAGAGGTTTCAGTCATTCATTAGAATAATGTACAGAGCTCAGGCAAGCACTATACTTATGACTGCAGTTTTACTATAAAAGATATACATAAGACAATGGGAGGGAGGACAGAGCTTTCATATGTCTCTTTGTGAAGTCGGAGCATGTAACCCTCCGGCACAATAAGGTATTCTCCACTGTGCTTCCATGTCAAGTTTTTATCAAGGGTTACCTATGTAGGCATGATTGAGTGAATCACTGACTATGTGACTGAACTCCCTCTCCATCCCTTTTCCTTCCCTGGAAATCAGGAGGTTAGATGACATCACCTGGCTCAAAGCTCCAACCATCTAATCACATGGTTGATCTTTCTGACATGGCCTAAGTCCCATTATGAATCATCTCATTAGCATAAACTAGCTGAGTCTACTGTGAATTTTAAGAAAGCTCCTATCACTTAGGAAATTACAAGAATTTAGAGTGTCCCTTCCGGGAATTAGGGACAAAGACCAGACAAATTCTTTACTACACCACCTCTACATGTGGAGACAGTTATATGGCATTCTAGAAAAGGCAAAATTATAGAGACAGTAAAAAATAAAAAACAGTGGTGTGGTTGCCATGGGTTTAGAAGGAAGGTATAGATTATTTTTAGGACATTGAAAATACTTTGTATGAAGCTCTAATGATGAATCCTTATCATTATACATTTTTGTCAAAGCCATAGAATGTACAATTCCAAGAATGGACACCTGCCACCCCCCAATATAAACTCTGGGTAACGAAGATATATGAATACAGATTCATCAGTTGTAACAAATGTACCTCTTTGTTGATGGTGTTGATAATGGGTGAAGCTACCCATGTGTAGGGGTAGGGGATAGAGGGGCAAACTCTATTCCTCCAGCTTAATTTTGCTGTGAACATAAAACTGCTCTTAAAAATAGTCTATAAAGAAAAAAATTATCTTCCCAGGATACACTACTTTCCTCCAGGATACTTGATGTTTTCTAAAAGCTGTAAATTCAAATAAAAGTAGAAATATTAAGGAGGAAGAGTACTCTTGCAGGAGGCAGATCTTCATATTTTCTGGGTGGTAGCAGACCTTGGGTCGCTCAAGGAAGGTAAGTTATGGGAGATGCATGATGTGTCCTGGTATCTTGCAATAAAACAAAATATTTTATTTCATAATTTTCCTTCATCCTGAAATATGGGTTTTGTTTTTATGAATATTTCCTCCAAGAGTCTGACAATGGGTTGTTAGTCAGTCTTACTGCTCAGGAGTGGTGGAAATTTTTCAGCTTTAATAATAAATTTGAAGCTGAATAAAAAAATGAGAATGAAACACCATTTCAAAATATATCTCCTACCATTTCCTCTTATCTTTTTTTAATGTTCAATTTTAATTAAATAAGGAATAAGTGGCAGTAAAAACATTTCTTGTGCATTTTTATGTAAAGACACTGTTTTATTATTTAACATAGTAATACCAAAAATCAGTATTAAGTTGGGTATTTTAAAGATGGAATTGGTATGGCAGACAGAGGTTGAGTGCTTTGGAGTCAGACATGACATGAGTTTCAATGCTGCCCATGTTGCATAAACTCCTGTGTCCAACTGTAAAATAAAAATAATACTGATTTTCAGTGTTATCATTTCCTTTTCAATTGCTTCTTTAAAAACTTCACAACATATAATTCTACATTATTCCAGATTTTTGTATCCTTTAATTATTAACATGTTCTGGTTTGCCTTTCACTAGATAAGTAGATTTGGCAAAGTTGATTGCTGTAACTTTCTCACATAGACGCTCTCCAGTATATGGAACTCAGATAACCCAAATGCACAGGATGCTGGTGTTCTTGTCCCAGCATTAGGAAGGGTTAAGCAATCTGGAGAAAGGCTGTGAATAGATTAAGTAGGAGTCCAAAGACGAAAGATAATTTTGAAAAACTTTAGGGGTCAGAGGAGCTTCAGCTAAAGGAGCTAAAAATCTTTCCTTGTCTCAGGACCCCTTGCTTTTTATTAACACAATTTGTCCTAAGGCAAGGGGGAGATACTAGACTTCAAAGGGTAGAGTACAAAAGTACAGTATTGTCAGATTGGGGAATAGCCTACAAGTTATTCAGGTATTTGGCCAACAGGAAGCAATAACATTAGATTAAGATGCCCAGAGCTGTCTGGCAGCAGACAATCATCCTATTCAGGTTTAGGGGAAGTGCCCTCTAGCCACTCCAACAGGTAATTACACATGTGACTCAGCCCTTGTTGAGCTCCCAAGTGTCATCAACCTTTTGATAAAATTCTTGTAACTATGACATGCTGGAATTGGCACCTAGCACAGGAGGTGTGATTTCCTCCCCACAAAATATCCAAGGTGTGTTTGACAAGAGGCATTTTATCTCCACTTATGTCCTTGCCTTATTTTTGTTTGTTTTCCTAAATGGGAATTGTGATTCAACACTATACCTATATTTTAGTATCTAAGCTCATGCATAAAATATAACCATGTACAAACCCAATGTCAACCTAACACTCTTTCTTTAGAATACTATTCTTCTCTGTAAGTATCCTTGGAATTAGCTCACAATTGGTGTCATATTCTGTTTAGCTTAACCCTCTGTAATATCACCAATTTTGTATCCCAGGAGGATGATTTTACAGTTATGCATTAACTATTTCATCAGGTTATATAAAGCATAATCCACTGGGGTTAAAGGTAAACTATCATCTCAAACTATCACCATAAACAATCTGTACCTTATCTTCAGGAGACCATCAGGGGAAAATACTAGTCTGCACAAAAATGATTTAAACAACATCTGCTTCCATCACTGTGATGATTCTTTCAGAGACAACTGAAAGAATGAAATTTTTGTCATGTGAAAATACTGTGTTCTGTTCTAAATGGGTTAAGTGCATGCATTGACAGAGCACAGAGGAAAGTCAAAATGAAAAAAAATATATATATATATCAATAGAAGATGGTTTAGTTTTGAGCTGTGCAGCCTTTTTCACAAAAATAACAAATTTGTCTACGCAGAAGCTTTCTCTGACAATTGTGATTAGGTCGAGCAAGCATTAGTTTTTGGGTCAGTTCCTTGCACTGACAGGAATGAAAGAATCTCCGCTTTCATGTCTCCATCCACAATAATACTTATCCTAAAAATGTGGGCTCCATGAAGATAGGAACATTCCATTCTTATTCTCTGCTTTATGCCTGGCTTTTAGCAAACATTGACTCTGTCCTAGACATGGAGAAAGACAGGTGCTAAACACCATCAGAGCTATCACCAATTTAGTGAGAGAGAGCAGGGGAGAGAAGGAAAGAGAAATGCGAGATGTTAGAATTATCTTTTACTTTGGCAAGCAGCTTTCCAGGTATGTCCTGAATGCCGTAGGAGCACTGAGAAAGAAACCACTAATTCTACCCAAAGGAATTGGAAAATATACCCAAAGAAAATCTTGGTCCTAAAGAAAACCCTGACATTTACCAGTTCCAGAATGAGAATATAACAGATGGAGGGAATAACACACTAGGTGACACTGAGAACGGTGGTCATGTACCACCTCATGCACCACTGAAACTTCCGTGTGCGGCATATGTGTGGTGGAAGAATAATACAAGAACATTCCAAAAAGGTAACCTTAGGCCAATTTGGGGAGGCTTTGTGTCTCACACCAAGGAGTCTGGTTTTTATCCAGTTGGTAATTAGGAGCCAAAGAAGGCTTTTAACAAGGTTAGAATTGTGCAATTGAAAGATGATTTTTGTGGTCAATGCTTTAGTTTGAAAGTAGCTTTAAAAAAACCAGACTAGTTAGAAAATTCTGGCATTAAATCAGTCAGTAAGTGATGGGTGCATGTACTAAGGCTATAGTAGAAATACATACAAGTTTGAAGGGCATTTAAAGGAAAGAATGGCCAAAACTAATTTGGCTCAGGGGATAGAGTGTCGGCCTACGGACTGAGAGGTCCCGGGTTTGATTCTGGTCAAGGACATGTATCTTGGGCGTGGGGGAGGTGGCTGATAGGTATCTCTCTCTCATCGATGTTTCTGGATCTCTGTCCCTCTCCCTTCCTCTCTGTAAAATATCAATAAAATATATTAAAAAAATAAAATAAAGGAAAGAATAGCTGGGATTTGAGGGTTGAAAGATTGTTTTTTACTAAATACCAGACACTGTTCTAGGCTTTGGGGATAAACCAGAGAACAACATTGACAACATTTCCTACCCTGTTAGAACTCAGAATAACAATTATGCTCTTAGATCCACCTTTCAGGCCCTACTCATCCAAATCTCAGCTGCACAGAATGCTAACTGTTAACGCCCTCTAGCCGTGGCCTGCCCTGGCATTGTCCTCACCCATAGCTAAGCCCTCTCCCAGGACACGGCCTATAGTCTAATACTGGCTGATAAGAAAATATAAGTCTTTCCTTGTCCCTCAATTTGGAATGATGCCAAAGCTACAGAACTTCCATAGGATCATCTGAAGACTCTGTTGCAGCCACAGAAGGTCAGTTTCTCTCTTTGCTTAGTCCTGCCTTCCTAACCTCTTTACACTTGTATCTATCACCAAGAAACAATCTGATCACCAATAAACAATCAGTATACATTCCCTACCTTAAACTCTATTTCCAGGAAACCCAGTTGAAGATAATCAGTGTGAGGAGTGGTCTTAGGTAGCCAAATTTAAAATAAAATTTGGGAAATGGATCACTTGCCAGAAGTTGGCAATAAGAATCCCTTTGTTAGTAGTGATGAAATATGGCTAGGCCCTGGCCAGATGTAATTATTACTAGTGGTGATCTGGCAGGTGGCACAGGTGAAAGAGGGCACACTAGCTAATATAATGCCTCTGACCTTGAAAAGTATAAGTGAAACACACATTTTAAGGGCAATGGCACTAGATGGCTATTGATGAGGATCATTCAGTCAGTGCAGAGTGATAATGACAGGCTCAGAGTGATTAGTCATCAATTTGAAATTGAAAGCCACAGTGCCTTCCTGGTTACATTTAGAGTTCCTAACTTCCTGAAACTGAAGGTCAAACAGAGCTGAAGTTCAGATGCTGGGCTTGAAATCCAGCACAGTTTCAGTGAAGGAAAGCTCTCAGCTCTGAAAGATCGCTCACTGCCTTTTAGAACTTGTTGTAGAAAAAGTAGGATATTAACATTTGGAGTGGGATAGCTATGAGAATGCTGTGGAGAATCTTGAAAGGCCAGTTGTTGGAAGATAGTAGCCTCTTCTTGTTTGAAGATGGTGCAAAGACTTCAGCTTAGCCAGGTGACTTAAAAAATAATTCTTCTTCCCTTCAGGATCTACCCTTGGCTGACAATTAAATTAATGAGGGTCAATTCTTGGCACAAATATGCTATGCCTGCTAAGGCAGGAAAAGAGCTGCAAGAATCTCTCTAATAAGCACTGCCAAGACCTGGAACACTCTCCTTAGAACTGGACCCTCAGGGTGTTGGATACTGTCCATGACCTGGACCCTGAAAATGGTGGACACTGTATATGACATGGACCCTGAGGGTGGTGAATACTGTATATGACATGGACGCTGAGGATGGTGGATACTGTATATGACCTGAACCCTGAGGTGGCAGATACTGTCCATGACCTGGACCCTGAGGTGGTGGATACTGTCCATGACCGGGACCCTGAGGTGGAGGATACTGTATTATGACTTGGACCCTGAGGATGGTGGATACTGTATATGACCTGGACCCTGAGGGTGGTGGACACTGTATATGACCTGGACCCTGAGGGTGGTGGATA